>QVRM01002338.1:0-62807 GCA_003439945.1 Dermanyssus gallinae
ACTGTGAAGCTACCCCTGTGGTCAAGGTTGACTTCAGGAACGCCTTCAACAAAAATCGAACGGACCATTTGTTGACTGCGGTGAAAGCTTAGGCCCCGAATATGTTCCACCAGGTGGAACTAGCTTATAAGAAGCCATCCTGCCTTCTTCTGCCGCATGTCATAATGTCGCAGACTAGGGTACAGCAGGGCGACCCATTGAGTCCGCCCTATTCTGCCTGGCTGTCAAAGAGTTAATTGACTCTCAAGTGCTTGCTAAACGTATGGTACTTGGACGACGGTGTACTAGGTGGCGCCTCCGATGCAGTTCTGAGGGACACTCACAGAATCATCGAGTTCGCTGAACGGAGCGGCCTGGCTCTAAACCCTGTGAAGTCTGAGGTCCATGTTGTAGGAGGTGCTGCGGACTCTTTAAAGTGCTGGAGGCTCTCCCAGGGTGCAAAACTATCAGCATGGATTTAGAGTTGCTGGGCGTACCCCTATTCCCGCAAGGAGTTTCGGCTGCCCTCTAGAGGTGGCGGGCCAAGCTAGAAGATGTGATGTCGCGCATTCATCTTGGTGGGTTCTCATAGAGGCCTTTTTCTTCTGAGATCCTCATTATTGGTCGTACGTCTCAACCGCTTGTTTTGAGGTGCAGATTGTTCACCGGCTCCAGGACTTCTTGAACGACTCAACGTGCTGGCTACAGTCGAGGCGTTGCTGGACCTTAGTCTATTCACGGGTGCACGCCAACAAGCTCTACTCCCCGTTCTTTGGGGTGGCCTAGGGTTACCTGATGCGCTTGTCCTATCTGATATAGATCTGGCAGCTTCTCTACACAGGACTATGCAACACGCTAAACCCTCCCCGATTTGGCCGCTCTCACAGACTTAGAAGCCCGATTGGAAACAAGCCGCCGTAGAGCAGTTGCCGTGTGCAGCTCAATGAAGCTTTACACCAGAAAAATGGTCAACAGCTCTATATGAGCAAAGGGTCGAACATCTCATTGCGGGATGCACGACGAACGCCGACAAGGTTAGGCTGCGCGCCGTCTCCTCCAAGGGGGCGGGCGCATGGCTACACGCCATTCCCTGTGCCCGGATCGGGACCCTGTTAGACGACGAGTCTGTGAGGCTTGCTGTCGGATTTTGTTTGGGAACAGACCTTGTATACGCTCATATCCGAGTCTGCAGAGACGTCGTCCGGCAGGACGGACGCCACGGGCTGTCCTGTATCGTCAGCGCAGGTAGGCGAGCAAGACACCAAGCCGTTAATGAACCTTCAGCCAAGTTCTACGATCCAGTGGTCTGCCGTGCGTCCTTGAACTTGTCGGACTAAACAGGGAGGGCGGCAAGAGACCTGACGAGCTGACCTTAACTCCATTCGAGAACGGATGCATGCTGGTTTGGTAGGCGACAGTTACTTACTCATTAGCACCTTCTATGGTCAGTGCTGGCGCGGCCCGGCTAGTCATGCTTCGGCTCTCGCCGAGGCAGGCAACGTTAGAAAGTACCAGAACATCGGGTACCCGTACAGGTTTTACCCACTTGCCTTCGAGACCCTTGGCGGGCCCGGTCCGTCCACTCGCAGTCTGCTACAGAAGGTCGGGAAACGGCTGATCGGGTACCAGTAAAGGTTTTACCCACTTGCTTTCAAGACCCTTGGCGGGCCCGGTCCGTTTACTCGCAGTTTGCTACAGAAGGTCGGGAAACGGCTAATTATGGCAGCGGAGACAAACGAGCGGGTGATTTCCTTAGACAGCGCCTGTCGCTGGATGTGCTGCGGGGCAATGCGACCTCGGTTCGGGGCACTCTCCATTATTATTATTATTGATTGAAAAAATATCATTATGCACATAATTTCTATTGAATAATGTATAAACTGTATGTAACCCAATTGGTAGGTACGGCTATTGTGCCACCGACATGCTCGTGCTCGCCACTTTTCCCACTGCTATCTGTAGAAGAGTCGACTCTAATAATCTAGACAAACATTAACAAGGATGCCGCTATCCACCAGTATTGGATTATCACTCACACTACGCGCGAAAATTCTGAATATAACGCTAATGAGTGGCACCTCTAATGGGTATGAAATTATCAGTAAAGTTAAAAAAAAAGAAATGGAACAAAATTATTCATTTTTATTATACGCAGTACATTTGTATTGCAAAATAAATGTGGGGTATAGCAGTATGCGGCCCGGTCTTCCTCTGCCTGACAATTTTACAACTGCTTTCGGCTCCGGAATTTAAGCCGTGGTTCTTTGACGATGGAACGATTGGCGGTACTTTTGATTCTGCGCTTGGTGATGTGGAAAAGGTCGTCGATGAAAGTGTCATCTATTGGCTGCAACTTAACGCCTCAAAGTGAGAGCTGCTCATTCCATCATCCGACAACGCATTTCGTGACAAGTGCTTGCGCCGGGCGCAGGGCTTGTTTCCTGACATCACGTTATGCACCGATGAAAACATTGAGCTTCTTTGAGCTCTCCCACAGTGGCCTCGCCAAACTTGCCCTAAACAGAAAGTGCAAGTTCATGGATCTCTTGTGTTCCAGGTTGGGATCCCTGGATGCGCAACCCGCACTCTGCTTGATGCGAACTAGCCTCTCGACACTAGGACTTATTTATATTCTCCGCTGCACCGTCTGTTCCGAGAAACATTCTGTAATAATTTGACGAGAAGTTACGACAATGCGTAAAACGGGTGTTTTCGAATGGAGTAAGGTGAGACCAGGCTTCCCTTCCTACCTCAGGCGGAGGCCTATATTTTTTTAAGGGCTAGAAAATGCATTTGCACACACCCGCCTATATAGTGGCGGGTAGTTTGGGGCTAAACGCACGGGCGGAGAGTACATGACTCACTCAGAACCCCCTCCTGTTTCGGAATTGTAAACCAATACCTTGAGACCAGACAGGGGGCCTCATGTTTCAACCCTCTACGTAGTCTCTAGGTGTGTCCCAAGCAGGTAAGTACTGATGGGCTAAATCCCCGGATGGAGCTTCGGGCGACGAATCGCGCCCGGTGATCATTCTCCAGCCGAATCTCTTCGCGCATTAGTCCATCGAGGTATTTTAGGCCAACACACCCAGTTAGTCATCGAATCGGCCATGTGCGTACGATCACCTGTCTGTAGAGTGAACGGTGAGCTATTGCAGTACGCAGACAACGCCGTACATGCCTCAGTGGTATCCGCGGTATCATCAGGCACCCCGGCGTCGCAGAGAACACATACGTTTGCCGCTGCTTTCCCAATCTTCATCGTGTACGCCTGGAACTGGCCTTGTCCGCTCAGCGCCTGGGCAGTGTAATATGTTCTTGGTCCCTGCGCCGAGTGCATTTCGCAAGTTCGTGGTGCTAACTCCAGGTGATGTTCAGTCATGCACTTGCTTATTTGATCAAGGTCCGTGTTCGCCCTGGCCTCCTGGATATTCCCTGTGCGAGCGGTAACCACCACTGCAAGATCATCCGCGTAGGCGATTGTCTCCGCCCCGTCCGGCAAGTCATCAAGCCGCAAGATACCATCGTATGCCCTGCGGCACCTCCTCCGTAATTGAATGGGTTTTCTCTTGCGTGAAGGATCTACGCTCTTTAAGGTATAACGATAATATGTGCCGCAGGTACGGGAAGATCCCCTTCTGCTCAAGCGCACTTATTATTGTCGACCGACTAGCGGTGCTAAACGCATTGCGGACGTCCAGCAATATCAACAGCACGAAAATCCGCGACCAGAGTAACCGTCGCTGCTCGGCACGAGCCTTCTGTAAAACTCGGTCCACGGCATCAAGTGTGGAGCGGCCCCTGCGGAATTCTTATTGGTTGTTTGTGAGGCATCCTTCGCCTTGCTCTTCGTTCAAGCGCCGAACGAGTACGTTTTCGACTAGTTTGCTTACAGCGTCGAGTAAGCATGTGAGGTGCACCGACGAGCCGGTTGAGGCGTTCAGCTTCGGTATCAGTACTAGGTGAGCACGCTTCCACTGAGTGGGAAAGCGACCCTCTAGGAACAAGCGTGACACTAACTCTGCCAGAGGCTTGGGGTAAGATCGTGCCAGCAGTCGCACCACGTCCGGTGGAACCCCGTCCGGGCCCGGGGCTTTACCCGGTCTAACCGCTCCGCAGTGTCTAGTTATCTTCTCTATTGTAACTTCCGGGATCTGCCTAGTTAGCTTGAGAACTATCCGGCGAATTTCTTCTGCCGGGAGAAGTGGTTGTGATTCGCGAAGTTTGCCCATAACGATCTGATAGGGAAGACCTTACACGTCCGCCTCAACCGAATTCACCAAGCCCTTCCAGGATCTAAGATAAGCTTTCGTAAGTGGAGTCGATGCGTACAATAAAGATCCTCTAGGCGCTCAATTCTGTCATCACCATCTGCCAGAAAGTCGGCATTGTGCCTCTGTCGTCTTTGTTTCGTCAGCCAAGAGCGTGTCAGTGTGGGGTTCGCACATATATAATATATGCGGACTGTGAATATCCGAGCTCCACCAGGGTCTTGCAGGCTGGGCTCTTGTGCCGTCACGTCAGACTGGGCCCCTGACCACCCGGCAAGCAGCTGCCAGGATTTTAGTATCCTCGCCTAATGGAGTGTCCGCCAAGCGAGTGAACCGGTCTTTGTAAAGAAAGCCTAAAGCGCATTTTTGTTGATACATCGCATCTGCCACGTGTGCCCCCGTCTATTGGGACAACGCGTGATCGGCGAACATTTCAATTGTTAGATAGCGGTAGGCACTTAGAATCTCCTCGTTCTCCTGGACTTTCTTGTATCCGTCGTAGAGCCGCCGGGTCCGCAAAGGTAAGGTCTGAGAACGATGTCTGACCTCGGCGCGTGATCGTGAGAACATTGCCATGGTTGGTTAGGGTTCTGTTGTGCTCTGACAATTCAGTAGAGTCGCGTTATTGTCGGTGGCGCGGCGAGAGGTGAGTGTTTTGGGTATCGGTGAGATGTTATTGACACCGTTAGCCTATCCAGGTATCCCTCCAGGTTTTGAGAATAGGCGAAAAGAAACATAAATATACTACGATATTATAGTGTGGAAGGTACGCCCACCTGAAGCCTTCAGCAAGACCCCCATCGGTAAGGGAGAGCGTCACGTATTGACGTGTCTACCAGATGGCCACTTTTCTTTGCGCATCAGTGTACATGTTAGGTGTAGAACAAGTGATGTACACGTTTTGTTCTGATATGAGGCAAAAGCCCACCTGGTGCTGTGTGGTGTATGCGCCCAGTAGGTCGTTGGCCGCCCGGCACCGATTGAGATTCACTTATAGAAACCTGATTAGGGGGACTTCAAACTGGGGGTCGTTGCCTACTATTTGCCAGTTCTCCGTCGGCGCGAGGGTCCTACGGCAAAATTGTCGCCTGACGGGCAGGCCATACTGTCGCCCGATACCTCGCACACAATAATATGTGTCGTCTAGGCCTTAGACGCAGCTGCCGCATAGTCTGGCGATTCGCATCAACGACAGAGGCGGGCGACCGCTTCAGGTGCCATGCAGGTAGCAGCCCTGTTGCCGGATCTCTGGCAGTTGAGGCAGGTAGGTAGTTTTTCCCAGACCTTAGACCTGCGTCTGCTGTCGGCGATTAGGGTAGATCGCTCAGCCTGAAGCTACCGGGCTGTAGGGGGCGTCACCTTCAGCAGCGTATACCAGCGGGTCGTACTGGGGCCCTTGCATGGGTCACTAGCCACTATAGAAACTGGCAGCCAATAATGTAAAACCAGTAATTACGGGTGTCTGCCACCATCATGACGAGGCCGCTACTGGCCGCCCTTTCCGACCCTGACCCTGAGAGACATTTGTCCCGCCAGGGCCGGGGCCGGTGGAGGAGCTTTACTCACACTTACTGGCAGCCGACCTGCTTGCGGCCTATCTGCCCGGCAAATCTCTTATAAGGCCGCTTCGTGACGACTGGGCCACGAAATCCGCTAGAATCCGATGCGTAGTCTCTGATCGCCACTGCTGGGCGAAGAAGGGGTTCATGGTCGCCGAGGTTAAGAGACGGCAAAGACTCTTCTCCCACTGCTTTGAAGTAATGCCAAGGTAATACCGAGCCTGGGGGGGGGGGGGGCTAGGAGGAATCCGGGTTTAGTGGGTTTGCGAGTCTCACACTAGCCACGTGTGCCGCATGCGCATCATGCATTCCCAAAGCCTCCCAGAACAAAAAACATCTGCTACCGGGACGACCAGCACGCCCCTCATTTCTCCGAGGGAAGTGATCCTCTCGGAAGATGGGGGAACCTGCCGAAGGGAGGCCAGAGGCCAGAACAGGCCTGTTAGTTTAGCAAAATCTTCAGCCGCGAGACGCGATTTTCGTATCGTAGCGTTTTAAATACACTCAGGCAGCCTCAGGATCCGCCGGGGCGCAGCGCAGGCAGATTGCGGAGGAGTTCGAGGATTAAGAACGCCGCGCCAGCAACCCATCTCTCGACGGCAACGTTAAGGTCGCTCTGTATCTCCTCGCTGGTAGGTAGCGACGGATCTGGGGGCGGCCTCGCATGGCCCGACGACGGGCGTACGGGCACCTACAGATATCTCGGGAATTGCGGCAGATCTGTCGTGAGCGTGTTAGATTATGCAAGGCCCACTTGATGAATCGCCCCACAGGTTTGCACTGGGTGCGCTTGTTTACATCCGCACTGTACGTCAGATTGGGCGCGGAGACGAGATGGCTTCGTCTTCGTCTGCACCGTTCGTCGGACTGCGCGCGGAGACGAGACGGCTTCGTCTTCTCATGCAGCGCTCGGCTAGGGCAACTGAGTTAAGCAGGACAGGACTAAGATGGCGGCAAACACGCAACCCTGTGTTATCCCGTGGCAGGCGCATCCCGTGGCAGGCGCACAAGAGCACGAGAACAAGGAACTCACAGAATTAAAAAAACTCACCAACAACTCTCCCTTTGTGCACAGTGTACTCTTAATCACCAAGTCTGCCTGTTCCACACAGAAACGGGCGAAGGAGTCTCCCGTACTAATAACCGACGATATTTTCCGGGACTGATCTCACATGCGTCCGTATAGTTCGTCTGCTACACAAAAGTCTCGCGAGTCCGACGTACAACGGATTTGGCCCAGACTTTTATTAATTCAACCACTAGGCTTCATAAGTTAATTTTATCTATATCTCTTGCGAACGCTCAGTCATTCCTAGGCTTGGAGGCTCATGAAGTAAAAAAAGAATTCGCTGCCCGAAGTAAAAAAAGAATTCGCTGCACGCCACGCGCTTGATCCTGTCTTAGTCGAAGTCATTTGAAAGGAAATCTTAAACAACACGGTCCATGCGCTTGGCACGACAGAGCTTTTAGTAGCTTTTAATAAATCAAGCGCCAAATGGCTGTAAGCGCCAATGCCCTCGCTGCAGCTGGGGATGATGCTGGACCATACAACACTTCGCATCGTTGCTGGCCTGCTGTTAGGAATGCCCGTATGCGTACCTTATACCTGCTCCCTTTGCGACACACCATTGTCGCCGACGGAAGAGCATGGCCTCAGCTGGTCTAGAAGCTGCGGAATACACTCGCGCCAGGCCGCCCTTAACGAAGCGATTTAAAAACGCTGCATTCCGCTAACGTGGCCTGCGGAAAAAAGCCAGTCGTTCTGACCGGTAACGGACTCAGCCCTACGCCCAGATGGGATAACCTCTTGTTCTCTGGTCCTCCGGAAAGGCCCTTGCGTGGGACGCAACTGTGTGGGACACGCTGGCGTCGTCTTACAGGAGTCGAATCTCGAAATCGGCAAGCGCGGTTGCCAATTTGATAGAGCAGCGAAAAAGTCTCTTTTATAGTACAGCCAGTTGCGATAGAAACAATGGGGGCAATGGGCGAATCTACGGAGTCGAATCTCGAAATCAGCAGGCGCCGTTGCCACTTTAGCAGAGATGTGTGCTAATCCGCCCAATAATAATTTCGCAAGAAATTTTGCCAGTACCCGTCAATATAAGGTTAGAATCTACACAACAATCATACGCGAATCAATCACAAAAAGCAATTGTCCTAGACAAAAACAAAGTAATATTTCATGGTACTTTTAAAAATGCAACTTTGGGAGCTTCATAATTTAGGCCTAGACCTTGGCAAAGACTATTTCGAAATGATGCCTCTTTGTGTGAATAACAGTCGACCGTAGCAAAGTATTAAAGAGGCTAAATTAACGTATAAACAAAGAAAGCAACGAAATGTTTAGGTGCAACATCGACTTTACAAGTGCCTACATTCAACATACATTTACTAGATTTTTTACGTTCTAACCAGTGACGATTTTTACTTGAAACGGGCAAGTTACCCACGCTGTATTACTTATGTCTTAACCACAGAGCAAATCAAAGCAGCGGACGGAACTAGTTTTAATAACTAGTAAATAATCTCCTTGTGTTGGATTGCTTATCGCCCGATATCCTCTGTGTGTGATGAGGAGGAAACTAATCTTGTATGAACATTATTTCAAGTTACGTATTCAACTAGGCGTCTAGTTACGTATTTAAGTAACGAGGCGTTTTGACACGCAGCTCGCTTAGCACATTGCGGTTTATTGTGGTTCTATGATAACCAGTCTGTAATCAGGTAGTAATGAAAGTAAAATGCATATTCGTCTATGCTGAGGTCGTTCCGAGGCCAATTAAAACCATACAGGGTTTTTGGCGCACCACAACCACCGTCTTTAGGACTAGGTAATAAACGATCCCAAATTGAACAATCTAATACAATGCTGGTCGAGGGTAGTCCGCAAAATTGACTAAAACTAGAACGCGGCAACAACCGAGCTCGACTAAATGTTCAGAGCCTAAGACAATATATCCTTAATTAGAAAGTTGTGGGGAAAACGAGTTTGCGCAATACGATATAATATTTCTCACTAAAACATTTGTAACAGACACAGCAGCCAGTTTGCTACACAAACATAAGATCTACCATGTTGAAGCTATAAGGGCCCCCAATAGGGGACGACCACAATGGGGGGTCTCGGTCGCTGTGCGCACGACCAAATAATCTAGATTGCTTAGATCCACGGCTAGGCTAGTTGTTGTTAAAATAGAAACTTATTTAATATGTATATAAAGCCCACCTGACCGCAAAGTGCCAGATTTTTTACTTGATATTAGAGAGTCACTGATGCTATGTACAGACAATTGTAAACACACTATCATAGCAGGAGACCTAAATTGTAACTTCGCTAAGGATGACTCAAGAGCGATAGCTTTTATAGAGGGTTTTCTGTCTGGTTTTGTCTGGTTTTCTGTTTGGCAGTCGAACTGTGCGGACGTGTCTAGCCGAGCTCTGTGGTACATACCGGAGAAACTCGCGTTACTCCGGGGTGCCCGGTGCCGGACCTGTAGCGTTGGTGCGTGGAGGCCTGCAACAGAGTTTTGTTGTGTTCTGGTGGTTTTTCGAGTTTTATTGCTCACTTCTCGAGAATAATTGGTTCACACTCAGTATCGGCGATCCCAACGACGACGAAAAGAGAACCACCTGGTCGGCGAAACGGTACACTCTCGCCTCCAAAGGTACTGTACTTAGTAGCCCTCTCTTCCAGATACTAGTTGGGGCCGCGTTTGTTGAGGACAGACGGACCAAGTTGGAATTTTTTATATTTCTACTTCTCGATCACTAGGCTGATACACGTGGTGCCGCCAGTCTCGGTTTCCGGCCACTGGGGGCCGCCATATTGGTTTCTCGGTGAGAGTTGGTCAGTAAGGAGTGGAAAGAGTAGGAGGCGAGGGGATGGAGAGGGAAGCGGCGAGGGGTGGAGAGAAATCGGCGTAGAGGGAAGAAAGCCGGCCCAAGAGGCGCGACGGGGAAAGAGGTGATTATTTACTGCTCAACAACGGGTGAAGAAGAATCACCAGCCAGGAAACAGCTGGGAGGGTATCAGTCCGGGAGATACATATATATGTGTGTATGTGTATGCACATATATATATATATGCGCATATCTGTGTATGCATTTATAGGTGTGTGTGTAATAGGATACATTAATATATATTGTATGGTATGCTATAGTATAGTATATTATATGGTAAGAATATTGTATATATGATATATTACGGTATGTTATATGTATGATATATTATATAGAGATATACTAATTATTTAGATTAAACAGTAAGGGGATGGACGAGGAGGACAGAACGGAGACGCAGGGCGTCGAAGGGAATAGGAAGAGGGTGGCTATTGAATCTCCAAAAAGGGGAGAAGCCGCCAAGTGTGCCAGGGATGGGGAGGCTGTGAGAGAAAAGCAGCTAAAAGAGGTCCTTCAAGTGATGCGGCAACAAATCGGGCAAACGCCTAATCTGTGTAAGGCCAGTAACACGAAGATCGAGCTCAAGGAGCTGTCTCAAAAGCTCCCCAGGACCCTGGAACATCTAGAAAAGGTCTTGGAGGACAGAGGGAAGGCCTACCGAGAAGTTAGGTCAGCTGATGAGGAAGAGATAGAACAGCTTAGAGGGGAAGTCGAAACTCTACGAACAAACGAGTGCAGACTGAGGGTAGAGCTCGAGGCTCTAAGAGAAAACGGGGTACAGGAGAATAGGGAAGACATCCAACGAGACAAGATAAGCGAGCGGGTAAAAGGCCTCGAGCTCCTATGCGCACGTTGTCACGGGGAGCTAGATAAAGATAGGGCCAAGGAGCTGGAACTAGAAACAGAGGCCACGGAGATAGAACATAGTATAGAAAGGGCAAGCACTCCGGAAGAGCTGGTGAGAGCCGTCAAGGGACACTGGCCTGAGAGGGTGATTAAACACTTAAAGGTCACCACTGACGCCCTCACCACTCAGAGGGAGGTTAGGGTAGCGGTTATCACTAAAGGGTCAGATTCGGATAAGGGTTTAATAGAGGGGCTGGCGGCACAGTTTCCCACGCTAGCAGCGGTGGCTGACATGAGCGCAGGGACGGCTGCTGTTCTTAAAAATAGCGACGCCGTCGAATTCTTAGAGGGTTCAGGAAACCAAGCGGCCTCTCAACGGTACTTGGTAGTGGGAGTGATAAACCCGGAAGAAGAACTAGGGACCACGACCCTGGGGGTGCTCCAAGCTGTCGTGGGAAAAGCGCTGGGGCTGGCTGGCGGGGAGAAACCCCCGTTGATGCACGTCACAAGGGAGCGCCGTACACAGACGCTTCTACAGGCTCTGGAAATCTGCTGCCGTAAGACCGGCGACGGCAGTGGCCTCCTAGAGGTTTGTTCGAGACAAACAAGGAAGACCGGAGCCAAACCGGAGACTACCACCCGGGCGGAGCAGGGAGCAAGGAGCACCCTCAGGGTTAAGGTCGAAGAGGGAAAAACCTTCGCCGACACTCTCCGGGGTGTTAGAGAACAAGTCAGGCAGCAAGAAGGCGCCGGGATAACGGTTAGGGGGGTAGTTAAAAGTAAGGAGGGTGACCTTATAATTAGAATAGAGGAGAGTGAAAAGGGCGCAGGAGAAAAAATGGCGGCGGCCATTCGGGAATCTGCGAAGATGCAGGCCGACTGCCGAGAGCTTAACCAGGGGCAGACCATCGCCCTGTGGGGGATTGACCCACTCTTGGACGGGGAGCAGGTCGAAAGCGAACTGCAAAAGGCCTTGCAGCTTCCGGCCGGCGCCAAGATCACAGCTACCGAGCCAAGGCTCGGAAGAGCTGAAGTTTGGTACGCACTGGTCACGGCGTCCCCGGCGGCGGCAAGAGCCATATGCTCCCGCAAGACCCTTAAGCTGGGCTCGAGGTGGTGCAGACCTGAGGAGTGGATTAGGCTCCCCAACTGCTACAAGTGTCATAGGCCGGGCCATAAGGCCCAAGACTGCAAAGCAGAGAGCCAGGTGCCTCGGGTATGCCACAAATGTGGCGAACCTGACCACCTGGTAGCCAATTGCAAAGCAACGACACCAAAGTGTCTGGTCTGCGGAATAGAGGGGCACCGAGCGGATAGGATGTCTTGCCCGGCCTATAGGGAGCAAGTCGAGCAGCGGCGGGAGGCCCGAAGGGGCGTCGCCAAGGGACAGGTAGATGGCAAGGAGACCCAAGTAGAAGCCCAAATAACCAAGAAGAGCAATAAAAAGGGGAATAAAGACAAGGGGGCTAAAAATAAGAAGAAAACCGTTATCCCAGCAGAGGACGGAAAGGGTGATTGGAACTTAGTAGGTAGGGGCCCTTTATCCGACCAATGTTAAAGATACTTCAGGTAAACCTTAACCGCTGCAGGGCGGCGCATGACATGCTCGATGAGATAGTACGCAGAGAGTCTATAGGCCTCTGCCTGCTTTCCGAGCCAAACATAGCGATCACCAAGCGGAAGGCAGACTGGGTATCTGACGCAGAGGCGGATACCGCAATCTGGTGAACGGGTTCCGAGAGAACCTCGCGACTAGGGGCGGGGGGTCGGGGAGGGGGTTAGGAGTGGATGGCTGAAAAAAGTCTAATGGTTCTTAATGACGGAAGGGTCCCCGCCTTTTCCAGAGGGAGCCAGACGGCCTTCATTGACCTAACAATGGTCAATGAGGCGGCCTTTCCACTGGTGGTAGAGTGGAGGGTGAGGGAGACGGAGGAGACCATGAGTGACCACAGATACATCTGTTTCACCATCAGTACCCCCGAGGTGGCCCTCGCCCCGCCCCCTAGTAAGAGATGGCAGATGCGGAAACTTGACGCCAAGATTCTAGTGGCTGAAATAGACGAGGGTTGCAAACAACTGGGAGACACGGTGGGGGATGAATATCAAATAATTAGCATACTCTCTACAGCATGCGAGAAAGCTGCTCCCTCACAACACCATGGGAGCCGCCACCCTCCTAATTACTGGTGGAACAAAGGGATCGCAGCTGCCCGCAGGGCTTGCATTAGGCTAAATAGGATTTTCACGAGAACACGCAGCTGGTTAACGCAAAGAAAACGACGGGTGGGATTTTACGGGGAGCGAGAGACCGCAAGAGCTGAATCCCAATTGACGGAGTACAAGGCTGCTCGATTGAGACTCCGAGGACTCATCGCCAAAAGTAAAGCCCGAGCGGAGAAAGAGCTGATAGACGCAGTGGAGAGCGACGTATGGGGCCTGCCGTACCGAATAGTTATGGCCAAACTCCGGAGACCTCCCCCGAAACTCCCCCCGGATGTGCTGCGGGAGACTGTAACCGGTCTTTTTCCGGCACAGCCGCGGAGAGAAAACGAGGAGTTCTCGGTCACCCCGGAAAACATTCCGGAGGTGACGCTGGAGGAGGTCGAACAAGCCCGAAATCGGTTGGCAACCGGTAAAGCGCCCGGCCTAGACGGAATTCCCCCAGAGGTAGCGAGGCTACTGGTCAAAAGGTGGCCTAAGGTCTTCCAAGACCTTGCCAACAAGCTTTTGAGAGAGGGGAGATTCCCGAGGTTGTGGAAAAGGGCAAGCCTGGTTCTAATCCCCAAACCCGGGAGGAAGACGGGGCCTTCGGCTTACCGGCTCATATGCCTCATTGACGCCATGGGTAAGCTCCTGGAGAACGTTATAGTCAAGAGACTAAACGACGAGATTCAGGAAAAGAACGCCCTATCAGATGCCCAGTACGGCTTCCGGAAGGGCAGATCCGCATTAGGGGCTCTAAAGAAGGTTCTGAAACGGGCGGGTGAGGAGACTATGAAGACCCCTAAAACAAGGGGATTCGTGCTCCTGATCCTCCTGGATGTCAAAAACTCCTTCAACACAATGAATTGGAAAGTAATTGTGGAGGCGATGAAGAGGAAGGGCTTTTCCCTCTACCTCCGTCGAATGATTTCATCCTACCTGGATGACAGAGGCTTGGTTGCAGGGGGGCAGGAGTACGAGGTTACTGCCGGAGTCCCACAGGGCTCGATTCTAGGACCCGTGCTCTGGAACATAGCTTACGACGGGGTGCTCGAGATCCCAGGTCTCCCGTATGGGGTGGAGACGTTGGCGTACGCCGATGACCTTGCACTCATGATAACGGCCAGGACCGAAAGAGCCCTGGAGAGCGCCGCCAATGAGGCCTTGTCAATAGTGTCCGAGTGGATGGAGTCCCATCACTTGAAACTGGCACCCGACAAGACGGAGGCGATGTACCTAACAGGCAGAAAGAGGACGACCGGCATTAACCTCGTGATGGCGGGCCACCCGATAGAAATCAGAAAGAAGGTAAAGTACCTTGGGGTCATGCTAGACACCGGACTGACCGGATCGGCACACGTTAAGTACGTGGCCGAAAAGGCCCAAAGGGTCTCCCTGAACCTGGCGCGGATCATGCCTAGGGTCGGTGGGGTGGCTGAGGTGAAAAGAAGGCTCCTGGCCTCGGTGGCCGAATCAACGGCGCTATACGCAGCCCCAGTCTGGGGGGACATGGCAATGCGGACGGCGAAAAATAGGGGGGCACTAAGGTCGACCCAACGAACGCTGGCAATCAGGGTAAGCCGGGCGTATCGAACAGTCTCGACCGAAGCTCTCCTGGTCCTAGCCAAAATGCTGCCATGGGACCTCCTAGTGGCTGAACGAAGTAAAATGTATCTAGACGAAGGTCTGGATCTCACCAGGGCCAGGAGTGCCACCATATCGGCCTGGCATAAGGAATGGGCGCAGGTAAGACCCGGTGTGACCACAGGGAGCTGGACCAAGAGTCTGATACCGGACCTCAGGGCATGGTATGACCCCCGACACGGGGAGCTTTCCTACTGGACGACTCAGGTTCTGACCGGACACGGCCAGTTCCAGAGCTACCTGTCAAGGATCAAGAAGGCCATCAGCGATATCTGCGTACTGTGCGACTCTGGAGAAACGGACAACGTAGAGCATACTGTTCTGCGGTGTGATGCTCTCAGGGAAGCACGGGACGCAGCACCAACCGCTGTGAGGGGCCGACCCATCAAGGAGGTGGTCTCCCATATGATGACTTCGGCGGAGGCATGGAGGGAGGCGACGAACTTGTTCGACGCTGTTTTGACACTCAAGACAGCCAAGGAAACGGCCAGGCGGGAGAGGTTTGAGCGGGTCTCTCGGGAGAGTGGTCGAGACGAGGAGCCGAGGGAGGGGGGAGGGGGTGGGGAGCAGCCAGGCCCTCATGGTCTCGACGCACCCTCATAGGACGGATTACAAAATGGCATCCCCCTATCCAACCGCAGGTAGACATGCGGGATGATAGTCAGGGATAGAGCTGATTGAAGGAGAACGGCAGGGACGCCTCTCCCACGGTTTCGATGTAATGCCAAAGTAATACCGAGCCTGGGGGGGTGGGGAGGAATCCGGGTTTAGTGGGTTTGCGAGTCTCACACTAGTCACGCAGGCTGCTAGTGGCGCATGTGCATCATGCATTACCGAAACCTCCCAGAAAAAAAAAAAAAAAAAAAAAAAAGCTTTTATAGAGGGAGTGAGGGAAATGGGCGTGCGGATAGAAGGTAATTATTCCGATGCTACATATATAGCATGGAATGGAAAAAGTGCTGTAGACCTAATTATGAGTTTCTCTAGTGAACCGGGAGCCTACATAAAGGACCATAAAACGACAATTTCAGCGGAGCGGTAGGACTGTAAGATTACCTTCAGTCCTACTCATACGAGTAGAACCGGCGGTGACAAACGAAATCCCCTCGGCCGCAAGATAAGTCTCAGCAAGCTAGAACAAGCCTTACATCTATTCCCAATTGCGGCCGAAGTAGACACAGACTTTTATGAGCGCTCACTTCGGTGGGCCATTCAAGCTGCAGCAATACATAAGAGCAACACTGCGACAAACAAGAGACACAAACCATGGTTTGATCACGAATGCAAAACCATCAAAGGACGCATATGTTACCACAACGATTGGAGCTCATCGGGGTTGGCAAACCTAGCTGAGCTGAAGAAAAAGTATAAACGAATGATGATAAGAAAAATATATGAATACGAGACTGCGCAACGCATACATCAGGTACGAGACGGCATCCAGAGACCATGGATCCTCTTAGCAAGAGACCTGCTATAGCAAACCCGAAACCAAATAATTGACAAAGAGTGGGTCTCGCATTTCACAGCCCTACTGAGCCGATAATATTTACTGCGAATATCTTAAGCAGGGAATAGAACACGTAGCCCCAAAGCTAACAGCGCTGTTTAACGCATGTTTAGAATACGGCCACATCCCAAAGCAATGGCGCCGAAGCTACCTGCAACCAATTTACAAAAACAAAGGCGACGCCACAGATCCAGCGAACTACCGCGGGATAACATTGACTAGCGTAATCTACAAAATATTAACCTCAATAATTGTGACCCGACACGACATTTAGCGAATGTAAAAACCTAATAACTACGAAACAGAATGCGTTCTTGGAGGGTCGGTCAACTGAACGAGCTCTCACGAAGTCCTTCCTCACGTGCAGAAACGCTTCAACAACGCACAGATGACCTACGCAGCGTTTGTTGACTTCAAAACCGCTTTTGATAGTGTACCTAGAGACCGCCTCCTGGAAGCTATGCGACATCACTTTGGCATCAAAGGTCGAATGTTCAACCTAATCAGAAGCATTCTCACTGCAAACTACATCACAATTAGAAATGGGCCTCACTGTATTGTGCAAGAAGTTAAACAGACCATTGACCTAGCACAAGGCGACACGGCAAGCCCTTTCTTGCGACACGGCAAGCCCTTTCTTGCGACACGGCAAGCCCTTTTTTAGTCATCCTATATGTCGCAGGATTAAGCCAACCCTTTGAAATGCTAAAGCTCCGCATGTATTCTACGCTGACGATCTCATCATAATGACCAAGTCAAGACCACATTTACAGTTTTACCTCAACAAAATGAGCCAATCGTGCGCACAATATAAGCTGACAATTAATGCATCCAAGACGAAAATCCTTCGATTTGTCCGAGGAGGCCGATACGCCAGTCTTGACTATTTCATCAGGGTAAAAAACCAAAATATCGAATTAGTAAGTCAATTTAGCTACCTCAGGGTAACCTTGACACCCGAACTATCTTTTACAAAACACATAGAGAACAAGCGTGCAAAAGCAGTATCGGCCATGCCGCTACTCTGAGATCTTACACAAATTGACATTAGAACTGGAATAGACCTTTTTAAGATAAAAATAGCTCGGATTATAACATACTGCCTTCGGGCCATTGCACCAAACTTAACCTTAGATAACATGAAAGAAATAGACAAAATGTAAGTTAATTTTGTGAAATATGCTCAGACTGCCGCGTAACGCATCGACAACCTTGGCGTTGGAACTATGCCAAGAGCGAAGCTTTGTGGAAGATCTTATCTTGGACAAATACGTCTTTAGCGCACTCGGCGTAAAGCAATATTGCGCCTACAGAGAAAAGTGTAATTTGAGCTTTGCCATAAAGAATTTCACTGACGGTCCTGCATTCACGACAGACCGTTGGAAGCAGGGAATGCAAGTGAACAGACGGGTACTCTGCAGACTTACCTGGCATTGCTACCACAAATATATATGCCTAAAAGGGTATTGCTTTGAAATTGAAGATTGTGTATGTAAATATGACCGATACCACATACTGCAATGCAACAAAATAAAAGCTGGTTCGACGCATGCAGTAGTGAAAGACGTTATCAGCCGACGTGAATTTTAGGTAATATCTACCAATTTCTTGTGAAATAAACTTGTATATTCATCATATGCTTGGATGGTCTAGCAGAGATGGCACTCCTCCTAAGGAAAGTAACCGAAGCAATGTAGCGTGCGTTAACATCTACACAATTATCATGCTGTAATATCACATATTGCTAAAACAGCAGTATGCAGTGACTTTCTCAGTGCACATATACATACAAATATTCAGCCAAGCTCGCTAGCTCGCTACTACCAAGATATATATATCATATTATATGCTTGCTATGATGGTCTAGCAGAGATGGCACTCCTCCTAAGGAAAGTAACCGAAGCAATGTAGCGTGCGGTTAACATTTACACAATTCTCATGCTATAATATACCATATTGCTAAAGCAGAAGTATGCAGTGACTTTCTCAGTGCACATATACATAAAAATATATCTTTGAACTGATGGGCTAAATCTGGCATTGAACCTATTTTTTTGTACAACAATAGTGCAAAAATAACTTACCCGGTGAAAAAGTACTTTTTTACGGTGGTACGCACAAATATTGTCTTTTTACTATATTTGTGAAATCGCCCACGCGTTGAGCCATCAGGGTTGAAATAACACATAATGGCGAAGTTTATAGTCATTAACTTGTCGTTTAGGCTGCCGTTTGACAAACTTGGTTCGAAGAAAAACGTTTCGAGGTGGTCAAACTGAAGAGAACCCTTCCTGAATTTCACATTCTTTTTTTCTTTCCTGACCCTGCATGCGTTCAAACCAAGGGATAATCACTTTTATTTTAGCAAAATTAATCTGTTTAAGCGTTACATTGCGTTATCACCTTTTATTTTATTATTATTTTAAAACCCTAAACTAATATATTCTACAGTAACATAGGGTAAAAGCAGAAACCGCTTGAGTTTTGTTAGGTTGTGCAACAAGTTCCTAGCTTTTCGATTAAAATTTTATTTGAACAAAAATAATAATTACACAAAACAATGTGTAAATAATGTATTCTCCCTTGCTTTTTCGACTTCCTCCTACCTCTCGGTCAATTGTTGATTCCGTTCTGCCAAAAATTGCCTGGTCTGAGGTCAAATATGTTGTTAATCCAGTTTTTGAGGTCCACTTCGTCGAAGATAGCCCTCCATTCAAGCTCGGTGAAGTGCGGTTTTGACGACTAGTGTAACATGAGGACCTGCCGTTGTCGTGAAGCATTATAATTTGGCCTTGTCAATCAAGTATGTTCAGTCAAATAGCCGATATTACGCAGCTGGGCAATGTAGATCTCCTTATTGACCATGGCGTTTTTCTCGAGCATTTCCCAATTCCCTCCCAGTCCCACCAAACGCAGGGCATAGTCTTATCTTTGGGTGGAGACCCTGCTTTATTGTCGGCTTCGACATATCTCCTGGAGCCATTCACTCCTTTCTTTGCTCCATATTGGCATATAGGCGCAATTTCTCATCTTCCGTGACACCAGGGTATAGAATAGTTTCTGTCGACACTAATGTTTGTTGTAATAATAGACGTCTGCAGCACACTGTTTCTTTCACGTCAGATAATGTGTTTCCACATGGCGCAACGACCTACTCAGGTTCTGATAGCCACGGTTAAATCCAGAGCTTCAATGCATGGTTGAGTTAAGGAGAGCATTCCGGTCGAAGTTTTAGGGTTACACACTGTTCTGCTACACTGTTGCTTTGGGAAGCAAGATTCAACGGGCTTGGCAATTGGCACGACAGAAATGTAATGTTTTTGTTGTAAATACCTTGTTAGCCAGCTAATGTGCGAATAAATTAAATAAATTTGCATGGCCCATTTAACCACCAGCCAAGCAAACTACTGGTGCCGGGCCCTCCGTGATATATAAGAAAAACTTTACGAACTTTTAAAAAGCCACGGTTGTTGGAGCGATATATAACTGTCACCCCACGTTCTTGGAGCGTTTATAAAAAAAGTGTCTTTGCAAACCACAATTTGGTAGTTATACGTACAGCAAATATGTTGCCTTGCTCAAAAAGCGACTGTACTACAAGCAACATCCGCTGACACGCCTTGAGAAACCTGAACAGCGGGCGTCTCAGAGGCGTGTCATGAACGCCTTCCACTAACTTTATTTGTTTAGTCACACGGGGCTTCCATACAGGAGAATAACGATATTTCAGTGGTGGCGAGGATATTTTGCAAATGCGAATGTACACATGAAGGATTGTTAGAATTAAATAACTAATTTTATCAATTGTATCACTAACTTTAACTTGAAGATGACCATCGCCCAAAAATGTCCTTTCGCAGTGCACTGTACGGATGTAGATATCTAGACATTTAAATTAACGTAAGCCTCTATTATTGAGTTCATGCGCTTGATGGCACTGGTTGCGATAATTTCAATTGTCCTAGAATTTTTAGAACTCAGAACGTGGCTTTTCTAAAAAATATTAATCAACAATCACTCCTATGGATCACCGATTACCTAACGAACAGATCATTCTGTATGAATGTAATTGCCTCGGGCCTATTTTATTTTGTAAGTTCAATTTAGTTATTCAGGCTCTAATTCCTCATGGCGTTACTCACACAAATTATACGCTGAAAATGTATGTACTAAGTTAGATATGCCTCAGTATCAGAAGATAATACAACACATGTTAAACCACATTGTCCGATAGTGCGATGAAATTAATAGGCTTATTATACTATCGAAATGCGTTGGTTCAAGGATGGGCTTAATAAATAGAAAAAGAATGCTTATTTAGAAAGGAGTGCTAGCCATACCGTGTTAAAATTGACTTCTGGGCATTCTTCAACAAAGATTCATAATTAAGAAAAATAACAAAAACCCTAAGCGAACAGGGCTTGATTCTATGCATACTAGTCCATAGTCTGTCTAGTTCTTCTATAGTCTCATCGTTTTTGGAACATTCAGCCAGATCTGAAATTTAAACAAAAAATGAAGATCTTTATCTAAACGGGTATATATGGTGTACCTATGCAAAACTGACCTGAAAACGTACGGGCCAAGCTCGCGTACAATGGCTGGTTTTCCCTGTAGTAAATCATCATAATTAGTTAAATTAAATGCGTAGAGAGTCCAGAATCGATATAAAGGGCTGAGAAATATCGTCGCTACTGTAGAATTCTCCAGCAGAGGCCCAGGACGTTCCTGGGATATAGTTTTCATTGTCCAAATAAGGAGACCAACATCTACAAGTATTAAAGCAACAAGCGCCGCTGCAACACAAACATATACAAAGCAAACATTAATTTCACCGATCTACTAACGATTTTTCTGATGCACTGAACATAATGGATTAAAATAAAAACAAAATCATTAAACGCGAGCTAGCAGCAAATATGAAATTCGCGACTTAGCGGTGTAATAATATAGACTTCATCAGAACTGTATTGCGTCGGCAAGACCTTTGGTCTATTTTGTATTTTTGTTTTAAAGGGTACAGTGCGTGGGTAGCCTTATTTTTTTCTTAAAGGGACTAACGGGGTAATGCGGTTTGCGACGCCGCGGCAGGAAAGCACAACTGCAAATGTGGGTTGTTCAAGCACAAGCTCTCTGACGCGTAGGGGGTCAGTCTGACGTACTGAGGCAATTTAGTATTGAAATTGTCGAAAAATGCTCCTTAGTGTGTTGTTGTAACATGAAATGTGACACTGGGTTACTTACCAGACATTTCGTATGGTTTCATCACTGAAACTACAAGCGCGGCGGTTGACGACCACAAGTTGGAAAAACTCAAAGGACTACAAACCGTTTAAATATTTGCGTTCTGTTAAATATCGTTGTTACAAACAAAATACTGCTATTGCGCCAAGGCAACATTTTACGGTCACGCCTTTGTTTAGCCGGTTCAGACGCAATAACCCAATAACAATAATACTATGATATAGATTATAAGACTGCTAAGTTACCCGCAATGTGCTTGGTGTTTCCTTTTTGTATTCTTAAAGTAGCAAAATAATTTTCGGCGCGTATATAATTCGTATATAATCTGCTCGTCACAGCAGATCGATAACGAAACGCCCATTATTAGAATTGTAAAAACCTGTATTTCATTGTCCTTTGGTGAATATCTTAAACCAGGAGCAATTACATCATGTTCGTCTCAATATATATATATATATATATATATATATATATAATAGCACGCATTCTAATCGGTATGAGATGGACGACGGTCTAAAATTAAAAACAACCTCCTTAAAACAATTATTGATCTACCCACATCATAGGCATAACACTATACTAAATTAAAGCCACGTATCATGAAACTTACGCCAATGACTAAAAATTGTCATCAGTATTGTCAACTATGGAATCATACAACTATAGTCGCAAACATTTACAGCAGCGCAAACTGGGTCTGCGGGCAGCGTAGAGTTCCCTCCACACTTCAATCACCATAAATATATAATAAGATTCATTTGTTTATTTGTTGCCCGCAGCGATCACCCTATACGAAACTAGCAGTGTCATCAGCTTTCACCATTACCTCCGTGGTCGCGCAACGTTTAGCAGCGTTTTCCTTTAATTTCCATAAGGTAGCAACATGAAAATGCGGTTTGCACACACGTGCACTATAGCAGGAGATTCGACTGCAAATGTGAGGCTTGTTCCCATTAGAAACCAGTCATCTACTCACGCCCCACCGATCGGGAATTCGGGGGATGGAGCAGGTTTCTCATGCTCAGCCTACCTGTAGACTCTTCCCCGAAAGCCCTGAGAAGTGCGCATAGTGTGACAGTTGCTTGCCACAGATTTGGTCGTTAATAGCCTTAAAAATCTTTATTGTTTTGTGCCACAGAGGCAGAGACTTCTGCATTGATATGCAGACGCTGGGTAGTCCCCCCATCCCTGTGTGTTCAGCTTGTTTGAGCTTGCGAGCCGTTCGGCGTCGGTCTACTCAAGTCTACAAATAATGTGGGAGTTAAAGGGTCAATACATATCCAGAGACCGTAGTAGTGAAGAATATTGATGAGCGCAGATGTTACTGGAGACGATGCATCAAAGCACGCTTAACTAAATAATTGCCGGGAAGTTCTCTGTATGGTCTTTGGACGAACCTGCGGTACTGATTTAACTGTTACTACTGCACATTGCCACGATTATAAACTGGCGCGTGTTTTTGACCACATTATTATCCAATACCAATATTTGCTAACACTTGTCTAATGTTTTTGAAATGCCCGCCCAACTATACAGAAACGCCACCCGTTGGCCTTTCGGCTCCGTGGGCAGTGGTAGCCATAAAATTCCTAAACAAAGTGGTTCGTACCAAATGTTTCCGTCAAAACTAATACCGAAATTATATGTTGGATTATCAGAGGAGCATGTCTTACGTTGGTCCTGGTGGTTTTTGGTGATTCTACAGCTTGACTAGAGTTGCCTTCTATAATTAAGCCGAGCGTTGGTAGACGCTTCAGTTCGTCACTTGCCTCTCTACACTCTCTACAGGCACTAACAGCACAGACAACGTGGCAGTAAAAACATCTTGGCTTAGCCACACTGCAAATAAGTTAACAGTAGAGATCAACTCTTTACTTTCAGAGTTAAAACAGTCTCTTTATTCAGGGTTCAACTGGTAAACGAGGTTGGTTTTTCTTCCAGGAGGCTGCTGCACACATATCATTCAAGACCTCGATTGTCTGACCTCGATTTTTCGTGAAAGGAGACGACGTCTACTTTCATGTTTCTTGGCAGCCATCTTCTTATTGTCTCTCAAAGCTGCTTGGCAGAAGAGTCTCCGAACAAATGTACTTTTGTCTTAGGTAAAGGTGTTGTTTGCTCAGCGTCTATCGTTTCTTGTGACGTCTTGGGCGTCTAGTCATTCTACCAGCTTGTCAAAAACGTATATATATATATATAGAGTGCGTTGCAAAAAAATTTGCAACTAGATAAATAAAAAGCTCGTGATAAATTCGGTTTGATTTATTTGAATGGCTTGAAATTTTAAGGGCATGATGTACATGACGAAACACGAGTATGATGTTAATTTTGTTGCAATCTCACAATCGGTTCATACAAAAAATAAAAAAGTGTGAAAAAACAATGTAGCAAAATATTAGCAACAATAACGTTTTACGGCGTATTCGATTCTCAGCAGGGCTGCATGGCTTATTTGATACTACATAATATATTCTAGAAACGGTTTTTTGTCCCTTCTTCTGAATCAAATCGTAAACTCGGTCTTTCATGGAGTTAATGAGCTGTTGTAAGTACAAAAGTGGAATATTAGTCCATGCTTGCTGGACAGCTTCTTTGAGGTCCGACAAATGATCATATTGTCGACCATTTGCGTAAATCTGTTTCACCAAATGTCCGCAAAGATTTTAGATGGGATTTAGGTCTGGACTCAATGCCGGCCAGTCAAAAAGTTGCACTCCTTGTTTTCCAAAAAAAGGCTATAGTGCTAGCCGAGGTATGAAACGTGGCGTTGTCTTGTTGAAAAACTACGTCAGGTCCCCTAATTCTTCTGAAATGGGCTTCTAACTGGGAACCGACGATACGCTGATATTTGTCGGAATTCTTTCGGCCTACAATCGCGACTAGATCGGACTTCCCATTATATCCAAACGCGCCCCAATATTTCACAGAACCACCACCGGCCACACGTTTCGAGAACCATTTAGGTTTCTTCCGTAAGTCGTGCCAATAGTACTGACAGCCGTCAGGGCCATCGAGATTAAATTTATTTTCATCCGAGAAGACGATGTTTTTCCACTCGTTATTCTATGTTTGGTATCTATGCAAAAATGCACGCCGTGCGACAATGTGCTTCGGTTGCAGTCGCGGCATAAGCTTCCTTTTCGCGTATCGCACGTTTTTGTCAGAACTTAACACTTGGTACACTGTGAATCGGTGCACTGGCACTCCCAAAGTAGTCCTGATCCTGGAAGAAGACATTTGGTCATGAGAAGCCAACTGTATGATCCTACGCCGATCTCGAATAGTCAAAATTGGCTTACACCCACTGTTAGATCTGCACCTTTGGTTCACTCCAGAGTGCAAGAACCTGCTGACGGTGCTCTTATGCCTCCTAATCTGGTTGCAATAGCAGTTACTGTATGACCGAGCTCAGCATATGCCTCAACTTTTGTCTTTTCGTTATCCGAGAGATCCTTTGTACGACCCATGATTTAAACATACGCTTCGCCGTTAGTTCGGAACAACGACTGAGCTGTAGAATATTTTGCAGCTATAGAACGATTGATTTAGCTAGACAATATTCCTGACATTTGATCCCCGGGATCGTATATCAGCTGTAGTATCGACTATCCTTTACAAACAAAAGCTGTGTTGTTCGCATGTTATTGTTGCTAATATTTTGCAACACTGTTTTTCACACTTTTTTTTGTATGAACCGATTGTGAGATTGCAACGAAATTAACGCCATACTCGTGTTTCGTCATGTACATCAAGTCGTTAAAATTTCAAAAGGTTCATTTACATCAAGCCAATATTATCACCAAAAAACATGAGTTGCTATTTTTTGGTAACGCACGTTCTATATATATATCGTTCTAAACCTTTACTAAGGCTTGTTGGGCTGCAAGAGTCTCACGCACGGTACAGTACGGGTGCAAATTCACTGTTACTTCTCTATGTTGAGCTGACGGCAGAGAAGACACCTCTAGGAATTTCGTGACTCCGTGAAAATAGCCACATCCGTTCGAAGTGAACAACTCAAGTAATAGTTAATTAAGCAACGATATCATTTAGTGAATTATGTATTGTTTACCAATTCGGGGCTACGGAACAACGGCTACACACCATCTGTCCTACTTAAATTGTAGGAGCTGCTGAATGTATCGGTGGCCGTATATAATTATCCTGAATCGCCATGGAAAGAGCAGATCCCGATAATAAGATAAATGTGAAAAATTAGATTCAAAATATTCTCTGAGATGCTATAATTATTAAAAGCAGTAAATAAAAATAGACAACGCCACGAGTTGAACCCGGAACCACCAAGTGTTAAAATAATGAAATATTGAATGGTAACTCCGGAATTTCGCAAACTTGGGAAGCACGCAAACGCGAATTTTACTGTAATTACTGACATCAGAAATGTCAAAGTCCGCATAACAATAGTCACTGGCGTGAAATGTCTGATTGTGGATATCAGGAACACGGCGTTTCCAAGGCTGTGAGAGAGAAAGTATCAAGTCAAGTCAAAACACCTTTATTCAAGGGTCATTAATGCCTCAGTATTCGTTGCTTTTTACCAAAAAATACATCTGAATATAATTATAACAAAAATCAGGTCTGTCGATTTTGCAGGCTTAGCGGAACTCTCCGTGAAATGTGTTATTTATCTTAACTGAGCGCGCAACTTCCAGTGATCTAACACTCACTTTAGCTCGTAATCCATTTTTTTACATATTTATGCATGTTCTGGTCTGGTCAGTCCCGACATAGCACAACTTTTTGCACAGCGATATAATCCACGAAACACGGACCGCAGCAAATTCACCTTCATCCATCGGCGTTGACCGGCTGATCAAAGGGGTTTTTGTACTTTTGGGCTAGCATTTCAAAATGCTAGGCTGACAGTGGTCGTAGATACGCAACAGTTTATAATCGCGACGTGCAGTTAAAACAGTAGAAACCGTACCGCAGCTTCGACCCAGGACCTTGTAGAGTAACTTTAGTCCCAAGAGTGTCCATTGTGACCCGCGAGCTCCGTAATTATCTGTAGACACCCGGCGATCACCACTACGGCTTTCAAGCTTGTCCTCGGATAAATAATATATTTGCAACTTCATTTTGCGAATGTAATGTGGTCTTCAAGGAGTATGAACAGCTGACAGTAACAAGTCTAAATAAACATGTAATAGGTAAGTCAAAAAGTTCGTCGGCTTTCTTTCACATTTTTGAAATTCCCGCGCTCTGCAGCAGGGCCGCCTGACAGTGCGGCTGGGTGTTTACATTCAGGAGCAGACCCGTGGCGGCGCGACGGTATACCGGTTCCAACTTTACCGTTTCGTTTGCGGAATTGGAAGCTGTTTGCAATGGAGGACAAAAATACGCATTTTCGACACATTATGTTGTTCTCCTACCGTGAAGGCATAAGTGCAGCGCAAACAACCCGGAGGATATGTGCAGTCTACGGCGAAAACGCAGTACACAAATCCACAGTCGAAAAGCGATTCGCCCGTTTCAAAGCTGGAAACTTCAATCTCGAAGATGAACCGAGGTCAGGACGACCCAATGTTGTGGAGACCGACGAAGTCATAAGCCTGGTTACTTCGAACCCAGGTTTGACCATAAAATAAATTGAAGGTGTAACGGGAGTCTCCCACGGAACCGTTTGGAATCGCCTCCATGATGCAGGTTTCTCGTGCAAGCGGAGTATCTGGCTACCACACGACCTCAATGATAGGCAGCTTGAAGGGCGAGTCGATACCTGTTACGCACTCCTTCGGAAGAACTCGAATGAGCCATTTCTGAGGAGATTGATAACCGGCGATGAAAAATGTATACTCTACAGAAACGTAACACAGAAAAGAAGTTGGGTTCCCAGAGGTTCTCAGGCCGCAGCTATCCCTAAACCCGAAATTCATCAGAAGAAGGTTATGCTGTGCTGCTGGTGGGACTGTGAGGGCGTCGTGTATTTTGAGCTGCTTCCAATGGGTCAGACAATCAACTTCGTCGTCTACTGCAGACAACTCGAAGATTTGAAGGCTGCAGTAGCAACGAAGCGCCTGGAATTGTCAAACAGGTGGGGCGTCACTTTTCAACATGATAAGGCGACACCACACAAAAGTTTGGCCACCCGGCACACATTGGCGGAGTTTGACTGGGATGTGCTGCCGCACCCAGCTTATAGTCCCGACCTCGCACCATCTGATTATCACTTGTCCAATTCTCTCCAGAACTCCCTTGATGGCACAACATTTGAATCTTTGGAGGATATAAAAAATCACCTCACTCATTATTTCAACGAGAAGGACAAGACGTTCTGGGAGAAAGGAATCATGGATCTACCGAGGCGATGGGCGAAGGTTATCGAACAAAACGGTCAATATATCATTGAATAAAAATACTGTTGTTTGCATAAATAAGGCTCTTTAAAATCGGGTAAAAAAGCCGACGAACTTTTTGACTTACCTTATACCTGTCTCTTCTGATGTCCAGTTGACTATAAAAATTGCAATTCCTAGCAGATGACGTCTTTTCCAAAAAATATATCATTGCTGTTGGGCGACTTTGCGGAGTGGGATCCTCAATTGATTGAATCCCAACCGTTATCTTAAGTCGTTGACCCCCCTTTATTGGTAGTGGGAAGTCAGTTCGCAAACCACATTAGCATTTTAAAAGAAGTTTGACCGCATGGTTATGAGCAATGTTTTAATTTTCATCAACATTTGTTAAGCACACGCAGACTTGCGCAAAAAATATCGGTCCCTTTTGTCTGCAGAAAAGGAGGAATCTTTTATAAAACAAGAGAAACCGTTTTCCATGGAAGCACAGGAACGTCTCTGCCTTGTCGTTCAGACATCGAAGTTGATTTGCAGTTGCACAAAAAAGTGTATCATAAATATTTTGGGGCAAAGTTTGTCTCAAACAGTACAGTCTTAAATGCAAAAAAAGCCTGATAAGGAATTTAAAAAGCCTCTCTAGAGTCACCTATTAGTTAGTGAGGTTTTCAAGGCTAATTGTTAAGCAAAATAAAATAAAACTATCCGTTATAATTTCGTCCGAAATGAAGACATTAAATACATGACTTACTGTTGGCCTGTCCTTTATGTAATCTTTAACATATGACTAGATGAGGGCTATATTTCGGTAACATGGCGGAGCATTTAGGGCCATCCTAAAAGGAAAAGGTTATCCTAGTGATGTCAGATCTTGGCGAGGCGCTGCCAAGGAAGTAGTTCACAAAAAAATCGCATTGGTGCTCACAAGATGTATTTTAACAATCCTCCATTACAAGCACATACACCCGCGTAAGCTGTATGGATTCCGTAAGGGGAAGTCTGCTACATCAGTGTTCACAGAATCATAGTCACAAGTAAAGAACAACCTGAAAAGTCATGAATCGTGGAGAGAGTTTCTATATGCTGATTTGTTCGCTCTTTTCGTCGTAATACTGTACTCCAGAAGCACGCCAATGCAGGTGTAGGCCCCCAGACACTAAGTCTAGTCGCCGCCGACGCAATTTGTGGGTATGACATCGTTATTCAGACTACTGATTTTGCTCAGGGTCACAATTTTTGCCTTCTGCGTTTATATTTTCTTTTTAGCAATTTGCCGTCAATAAATCACAAGGAACACGATATGATCGGCATTATATTCTACGCCGACATGCGGTCAATTACTTTGTCGTTAGAGAGTACGAAAAAAAAAATCACCTTTATTGCGTTTCTGTTCCTCTACGGGCTTTGCTCTTGCTACAATGAAGACCTGTGATCTTGTTTTTATCTGTTAGCATCAATAAACATTCAGTAACCATCTTCATTTCCAATATATGTCTCAATGGTTTTTATTTATTCAGAAGTATTGAATTGTCGAACACGCTCTAAATATTTCGGACAGTTTCCACAGCAGTAGGGTCTTTTGAACGCATCTAAAATCGCCACCGTAGCAGAAATTTTTTGCAGTCCATATCTACTAAGCGATTTTTATATAGTAAGGACAATCAATTCGATAATTGTACAAAATATAGTAACGCTCCCCCGCTTGACTGGCTAGTCGAAACACTATAAATTGTCAGATCAAAGCTATCGGGTCATTCGTTGTTGGCGCGTGTCGTGCTAGCGTGTGTTCTCTGGTTAAGAATGTTTCGCTTGACTGGTGGAGCAAATATTTTGCGGAAGTGCTCGGCGAGCTGTGCACTTGACATGAAACAATATATTTTTACAGGTAAGTGAGTTAGTTAAATTATTTCGAATACACTTTCCATACGGAAGAAACGCCGACTGCTTGAAATAGTAGAACGCTTATATTTTATTTTGCTGAATTGGCTTTCCTCCCAATTGCGCATTATCGGCTTACAATAAAGCACCATATCATCTTGCCTTTTTGCCTCTATTTCTGTGGTAAGCAAAATTATTTGTATAATGAATATTGAGGGCATAGTCGGGTGGAAAGTTTGATTAGGCCAGTTCAGAAATGAACGCAGGTGTCCCAAAACCAACTTTAAAAAAAAATATATTGCATAGAACAAAATGATAAATGCTGGCTGATCTTACCTTTTGAAATGATACGCAGGCTGATAATTGTCCTGCGTTCTCTTTTTCAGCGTTAGGATCATTAACGTTTTGCGTCGCTATGATTCTGTGGCTCGTTGCTACGCTGCAACTAAAGACTTTTTCACCGCCAGCCTTTGAAGAAGGCTCTTGGCTGGCCGACGTGTTTACTCGACCGCCCGTCCCGTCATACCAATACCTTTATGTGTTTAACTTCAGTAATTATGACGAGTGGATGGCTGGAACTGAGTCAAACATAAACTTGACTGAGCTCGGACCGTATGTGTTTAGGTTAGTGCGAAGGTTATTACTTTATGATCTCTTTGCCAGGGGTAGAATATCGATCCCATCAATAAGTTTAATATGATAGTTATTATGGTACCAGTGGTAATATAAACCAGAGTAGTTTATCTTACAGACAGATTTTGTCTGTATAATATAAATGTAAAAGTGGTAATATATAAGCATAATTTTACAATTTTAAAATTTAACGAACTTATTTCTAGGATAAACACCGCCAGACCCATACATTGGTTCCCTAATAACGTGTCATTCGTGGAGAAGGTGAGCGTACACTTCGAGCCATCCAAGTCAACCGGAACGTTAAAGGATCGGATCGTGACAGTAAATTACTCAAACGTATTTTTGGACCTCATAGAACCTAAAAGTGAGAACAACAACACTTTTATGCCAGTAACCGTTGGCAAGTACTTCTTTGATGGGTGAGTGCATGATTTGGCTCATTGACTACATTCATTGAATTAAATAAGTGTTGTTGCAATGTTGTTTATGTTTATACCATAAGTCTAGATCGTACGGAAATCTTTGAGATCTGGATGTTGCTTAGTCTAGCAGAGTTATTAAGTTTGTATTTGTTATCGGAGTTTTTCTAAGATTCTAATATTTGATATTTTTTCAATATACTACTTGGTTATAGCCACGTAGACGCCAATATGCACTAAAACAGCATGTTCAGTATGTTCTCTCACCAGCAACCGTCTATATAACCCTGTTTAGTCACATTTGCGGAATACCATGACATTGTGAAACAACACATTGTTCCTAGCTCAGTAAGCACTTCACTTGGCAGTGCATAATAAGTGCTTGCCTTGAGCTAAGGGAAAGTGTCCCAGCACGATGTCTGAATGTACCAGCTATCTAAAACTAAATACCTGGGCGTATTGCCGGAATTAGTTTCAGGAGTACTAGCATACGGCCTAGTCGTTTCTGCCCTGTCGTAGGCGCCAATAAAATGTTTGCAATGTTCGGACGTTTAACTTTGCCTCAAAGCCCGGAATTCAAAATCCACACTACAGCCGGATCTGTCAACAAACTTATCAGCGTTGACAGAGTCAAGTATGTATGCCTAGATCCGTTGGTCAGCAATGTTGACGATTCATTGGGTTAGTTAGTTTATGGGGGAATACATATTCCTTTTGCATTTTATTGTAGACATTCTACGGCAAGATAGTCAATATTTAATTAGCTAATAGAACACTTTAAGTGAATATGTAATTTTCCCCTATATATGGTAAAGTAGCATTCGGCCGTTAGTTCGACCATGATCTTTGGTGGAATGAGATAGAATAGATAAATTTATCTAACGGATAAGAGACTTGCTTCACGAGGTCTAGGAAAGGTCAAAAAGCCGCATTGCATGAATTATTGTTTCAGATTTTTTCACAACCAACTACTGCACAGCCGCATTGCATGAATTTTTGTTTCAGTTATTTTTTTACAACCAACTACTGGTGTGCTTGGCCACGCGGAACGATGGCTCGTGAGGCTTGCTGCGTTGTTTTTCATATTTTATTTTAGCATTGAAGCACGTTTTCTGCAGTATCGTGCTTTTTTTGCCTGCTTGGTGGGCAGGATTATAGCAGTGCATAGACGAGAGCCCCACCATTCTCTCATTGTTGTTTGCTATGGTGCAGTAGCATCAGGTTTGCAGTGGTGCTTACCTATTTAAATGTGAATTTCAGCGAAATTGCGAATTATGGATCTTTGTGCAGCAACGTGACTGGCGCAAGTAAGTACCTTGCAGTCTGATGTAACTACGTCAGTCAGAATGATGCAAGCATCTCGGCACATAGCCCTAGCAAATTTTGCAGTGAAAGAGGCTAACAAATTGAGGCCGAATGTTTATGCCTCTAAAACAAATTTGATAAAATAAGCAATTTGTAATGCTTTTTATTTATTAAGATTTTTTTGCATTTGCTGTAGATTTTCCCTGTGAGTGAGTGACGCCTAGATTGACATTAGACCAACCATTTTAGCATTCATTTTCTGCATAACTTATAATTTTGAGTATGGTAATATAAATGTTGCCAATTATGTTGTTATTATAAGATACTTTACTTCGATTTTAATAGTTTTTATTCTAAATGTTTATTCGTACAAATAATATAAGTTAATAGTTTATTAATGTCATTATATATAGGGGATATAATATATGGCCAAACTTGGCTTTCATAACTTATCTCTCCACGGTAGCGGCCGTCGGGGCCTGTTCGACTGCTCCGTGGCTACGACTGCTTCTATCCGTACACCTGGCATTCTCCCGCTCCGTGTTATTGCCCTGCCCCCGGCTTTAGTCCGCTCCTTTCGCCGGCTTTTTCTTTTGTTGAAAAAATGACGATGAGCCTTTCCGCTCATCGTCACCTACCCGTACCGTTCAGCTTTTCTCTCGCATTTTGACATATGCAGCTTTTTGTTTTGCCCAATGTTAATATTATGAGATACTTTACCTCGATTTCAATAGGATTTCATAATACTACAATGTTTCAAACTTAGTGTTTAGTTCTAACATGCGGTTTCTTGAATATTTCTAGTTGCGAACACTGGCCTTTTGCCAGCTTTTTCGCAGTCACCACAAAGCGTAAGGATATACAGCCCCGAGCTATGCGTGCCGTGGACGCTGCATCTCCAGGAGCAGTATAACCTAAATTACGAACCAATCTCTCGCTTCGTTGGAGGCAGAGATATGTTTAATTCTACGCCAAAGACGTGAGTTTTATAAAAAGTAAACAAGAACAAAAAAGGATATCGTTTATTTGCATATTTCAGTCTCTTAGGCAAGAGCGTATGCTAAAGCGTCCGCGCTGTTTGCTGCCCTATAGAACTGCTAAATCATGAGCGCTGTCCTAGTAACAATTATCTTAGTTTCTTGATCGTAACCAATTGTAGTAATTGACTCCGCTACTTGTATTTCTTTGCGTAAATTAAGAAAAGTTCTGGCTGGTTAACGATACATTTTCTTGCGTCTTCTAACATGTGATGATGTCGTTTTGCGCGCAGTTGCACAAGCCCGTTGCCTACGAATGCTGATGGATTGTTCGACGCCAGCCCGTGTTACCTTTGCAAACTAAACAATCGGAAAAAGGTGCTACCAGCTGTGCTAAGTTTCCCGCACTATCTTTACGGAGATCCCAAGCTTCATGAAAACGTTAGCGGTCTTCTCCCGAATGAGGAAAAGCACGGTGCATACATTGACGTGCATGCCGTAAGTTTCTCATATGGCCACCGACGTGGCACCTTATAAGATGTATATGCAAGCCTTCGCTTGGTACCAAGTGGTAGCTAGACACCTTTGGCTCATAAGTAGTTGCATATTTCTACGTTCCTCAGTATTCCACCGCTCGAATGATGGTGCAAAGTTAAAACATACGGACGCAGACCACGCCGGGTTAGTGTTTACACTTCTTCGCAGGAATAACCAGTCTGCGAAGCCTATGGAATCATTAAAACTGAAAAAAACTCTGATCAGTGAACCTGCACAAATCACATCGTATGTATATTCGTGGTGACGCGCCATTTCTCCTCCTACAGCTAGGCTGCACTAAAAATACTTTTCAAGCTGACCCTCAGCCAAAATGTAACGTCCACGGGACCTGCATTTCGCATTGCTTCAGGCTGACTCTCAAAAATACTAATGTGCATTGGTGGGGCTCACCCCCGCGCATTTATGTTCTCCTCAGTCGCTAGGCGCAGGCGAATGCACCCACCACGCCACCGGGCTTAACAACGTAGGACCTTATTGTACAATCCATGCACTCTAGGCTGCACTTCGCTTCACTTCCTGCTCGCTAGAACCGCACAAATATTTGAACTACGCCCACCGCCGATCTGCACGCAGCCACCAGTGAGAATGATGATTGCTTTTGCTTAATGGTGGTCTCGTGCTTATGCGATCGCAATATTAAGGGCGCTATGCAGTGACCGCTCTGGAGTTCTATCTTGCCCCTGATGCAGTATGCAACAATCTGTGCGCATTTGGCGCTTTATAGCGTTATCTGGTAGTTGCAGTTGCTGAAAAAGCGCCTCAGATATATGACTAAGACGAAAATGAGGAGCACCAGCGCCTTAGATTATGACTATAACGAAAATGAGGAGCACCAGAGACAAAAGCTGCCGCGAAAGCCATCTTAATAGTACCTAAACACGAAAAATCTTTCTTTCGTGATTTTAGCCATCCGGAGTAGTGATTGATATGAGAATCAGAAGCCAACTGAGTTTCAACCTCACTCTGGTACGGAATGAGACGCCAGTTCAGCTGATCGCTCCGGTATTCTGGCAAGAAGTTGTGAGTATAATTTAAGAGTTGAACTGGCCGGTCGTGTTAATATGCATACTACTAGACATAAATATAAAGAAGAGCTGCTGCTTTGCTAATAAATATAATGTTTTTAGTTTTGTTATTTTGCCATTTTAACGGCGGTTTTCGATATTAAGGGCTGATAGCACCACTGCTCTAATAGCCGCATCGTACTTTTTGTAAATAATATGCTTGTACGAGCCTTATGTTTTATGTGCCCCGGACCTTAAATGCGAAGGTTTTGCCTATTTACATGGACATTGGCCTAGTTTGTCGGGAAACAAGCTTCTGGCCACTGTCGCCATAGAACACTAACTCGTTTATAAAATAACAACACACGTTGCTTGTTGCTCTATTGCTCTACCGTGAACTAAACCTTAGGCAGTCTGCTATCAAACCTTACACGAAGCCCTCCGCTACCCTATATTATGCTTCGTACCAACGAACTTACTTACGGTATAGCTATTGATATATCGTCTCGGTTTTCAGCGAACACTACCAGAAGACAGACAAAAAACGCTATCCGCGGTGAAGGCTTGGCCCGTGTTTGCGGGATGGGTGGCAATTGCGTGCAGTCTGAGCCTCTTGATTGCTGCTGTTTTCTTTGGCATCAGCATTTTTGTTCAGCGTGATGAAGAGGTTCCGCCCCATACGCCCGACGACATCCCGACGGAGGTTAGTAAACACATATACCCAGCTCGCTAGAAAATTCGATTGGAACAAATAAAAGGCAAGCTACGTGTGTCACCGAGCGATGGGCTCGGATGATGTCATTGGTCTTGCAGAGGGACCGCGGCTCCATGGGCTGGTACAACATTAACTGGTAACGGTAACGTTCATCTTTCAAAATTATAATAACTGAACAACATACATTTTTTATCTGGTAACAAAAGGAACTGTCGTCCGAGCCCGAAACGGACTTGCGCCGTCGACAACGTCGGCGCGCCCTGCGTGCACGACTTCCTGCCGGCCTACCCGTGTATTTTAAAATGCGCAAAGGGGACTTGGATGACCTCGGCGTGGACATACCGGACTCGGTTATGGAGAAACTTCGGAAACAAATAGAGGAGCAGGGGTCGACCCCGTCTAGCGAAGACAGCTCTAACGAACCTTCTCCTGAACCTTCTCCTGCTATCGGCGCGCCCAAGTCGACGGTGTCGTCGAAATCAAAATCGGCCGAGAAAGAACAAGAAAAAAATTGCACACCATCGGAGCTACCGCAGCCACAAACGTCGTCCGGTGAAGTTCTTCGATCGAGAAAGGCCGAAACGCCAGATACTCCAGAACAGGAGGAGGAGGAGGAGGACTGTATGTTTCCATATACTACTTTTATAATTTCTATTATTCATTCAATGTCGTAGGTTGCCTTGAAAACTTCCTATGACATCGAATTAGTATACTGGCTAAACAGTTGGTGTAAGGTCATGGAGATTCATTCATACGAACACATTATTTATGCGTTTTAAAACCTCTAAGTTCCTCGAGGGAGATGCATAGCAGTAGATCAAAAAAATTCAACGAGAATAGATGATAAACCATATACCGCTGAGGGTCAGCGGTATATGGTTTGCTGCCACAAAAACTGTTTGGGAAACCCTAGATATCTCAACATGTCCGGCCCTCCAGTACTGTGGGATGGGTGGCATTGCGTGCTGTCCGAACCTACAGATTGCTGCTGTTTTCTATGACACATGATAATGTTCTTGGCATATATATATATATATATATATATATATATATATATATATTATATATAATATCGTTTTTGCAGTAACAGACCAGCGACAAAACAGCCCGTTGGAAGATCCTGAGGAAGAAGTGCATGAAGGAGATAATGCATAGTCCTCAGTAGGCACAGTTAGCTTCCGCTGAAGCCGCTGAAACACACAGATAAGTATACGTAATTAAGAAAACAAAAGAAGCTGAGTCTCGTTTACATAGATTGTCTAAAAAACATTTTGTGTAACAATATTTCGTTCTCCCCAAATCTAAATCGCGTTTACAAGCAATTTCGGGCGGTAAGTATGGTTAAATGTGGCGTAGCATTAACATTTTGTTTTGTCTGGCACAGGCTGCATCTACACGCAATGGTGCTACAGTTCAGGGCGACTACAGAAAAGTGCGTTCTATGCACGTCCTGCAAGGATCCGATACCAGGGGTGTTTTTTAGTGGGTAGTGCGCGCGGATTCGATTGAGTCCCCGACGCTTAGTCCCACACGTCTCTCCACATCGGAGGGTGTGCGTAAATGCATTTTTCACCTCTTCAAAAAAAAAAAAAAAAAAAATCTAACATTCTCATTGGGATCGGCAGAACGTCAGTGATTTTGCTTATAGGCCACCCATGAGCCAGCCAGGGTTGCATCGTGACACATGCGTGCAGTCAAATATTGATGCATTTCAAATGAAAGTTTTACGGGCATCTATGAACTACCGGGAGAGCTAAAAGCCTTACGCGAGATTCGTAGGAACGGAATAAGTGTTGCGCAAATAAAAGCGTATTTCGAATATAATAGAATTCAATTCAAATGCACCTTTATTTTGTCAAAATATAATCATAAAGCACTTAACAAAGAATGGGTTTACTCGTGTGTCAACATATCCAAGTCGGCAGTTACCTAAATAAAAACAACTTCAAAATGAAATAAAACCAATATATTACTAATCTTACTATTACGGGATGGGCTCGCCAAAGTAAAAAAAAAAAAAAAAAACAATAATCTGTTTACTCGTGTGACGACAATAAGACGGTGTATCAGCAATTATATCGCTTATATAATTATCGCTTCTCGGCCTTTTGGCTAAGATCAAAGTGTAGTATCTGTTCTTATCAGCTTAATATCTGATACGGGGGACATCGTCCCCCAAGATATTAAACTATTTTTTAGAGCTTTTCCAAAGCGCTTGGAGTCGGCAGTTACTTAAATACAAACAATGGTCTGTTTACGTGTGACGACAATAAGACTGTGTATCAGCAATTATAAATAAATTTTCCAAAGCGCTTGGTTTCCGGTATTTCCAGCTGGTTCTGATTCGGCACTAGATTTTGGGGTGACCTTTTGGTTGGACTAAATTGGATTGGCTGTAGTACTCGGAGTTTCTTCTTTTTAATCATTTCGACCACCACACCTCTTTAAAATGACGTGACCTCCCTTGTTTTGATCGTGTTCGCCAGACCAAGTTAACAGAGGGCGACGAGCAGCCAGGCCCTCATGGTCTCGACGTACCCTCACAAGACGGATTACAAAATGACATCCCGCTATCCATCTATGTTTTGATTTCGCCGGGGGTCTTGACTTTATACGATCTTGACTGCTAATGGGCTTACTATATCAGACCCTGGGGGACACAGCCGGTCGGCTGGCGGGAGCACTGGCAAAAATCGTAAACGTACTTCTGTGGGGCGCTCCTCCATCTCACCTGCCTATAATATTTTGAGCCAGGTTTTTCGTCCCTACAAAGAAAGTCTGGTCAGTGAGGCCAATTGCTTGCTCCTTCATTTTATGCAGGCTAGCCACAAAAATTGCCTGTAATCGAACCAGAGATTGAATTGGCGAGGTGACTGGCCTCACCAGCTTGGCTTTGCCGTACCAGCCGGGGCTAAAACCGCGGTACATGCCGCATAAACTCACGCACACTCTCTGGGGTGCTCGAAGATTTCAAGAATGCATTCAACACTGTAAGACGGGATCACCTCTTGAAGGCGGTTGCGACACATTGCCCCCAGCTGACGCACCACGTCAATCAAACGTATCGTACCGCTTCTTACCTGGCCCTACCAGATTATCTTATAGCTTCGGCTACGGGGCTGCAACAGGGTGACCCTTTGCCCCCCCTCAGTTTTGCCTGAAGATCAAAGAGCTAGTTGACTCTCTTAAAAGCTCACTAAATATTGTGTATCTCAATGACGGTGTGTTGGGGGGGGCGATGGTTTCTGGCGACGTTCGGCGCGTAATTGATTTCCGTGAGACTTCGGGTTTAAAGCTGCTGCATCCTAAGAAATGTGAGATCTATGTTACAAGCGATACTACACAGGCCCTGGACTTTCGCACCCTTCAAGCTTTACTGCCGGGATGTAAAGTTTACGAGGGTCGCCCACCTTCTTCGCGGAGCCGATCTAACTCTCCAACTCTAAAACGGTTGGACGATCTGCGTCTATTGAACAAGTCTAAACGCCCTTGAAACTCTTAATCGATCGCTGGCGCCTTCCTCTCAAAAACTGTAACAACTACCGATCTCAAAAGGGGGTCTGGAGATCCCGGATCCGCTCGTTTCCGCAGCGCCAGCGATATTCTCCTCCATTTTTCGATCAGAGAACAATGCCATCGCACTATTAGACAAAACCGGTATTTGTCAGTACAAGGAACTCTAGAGAGGCTGTTTGAGTAACTAAAGACAGCTTGCAGGGGCACTCTGGATAACCCATTAAGCCAACATGACTGGAGTACATTCCTATACGACAAACCGTACCGCGGCTTACTTGCGGGCGCAATCGACGACCCCAAAACTCGCCTCCGAGCGTTCGCTGCCAAAAACTCCTGGTTGCATGCACTTCCATGTGCCCTACTAAGCACCCTCCTGGACGACAAAACAACCAGAATCGGGGTAGGTCTTTGTCTTGGCTGTAACCTTGTATCTCCCCGTCGGGTAAATGTGGCCATCCCGTTGACAAATTAGCCCATCACGGGTTGTCGTGCATTATGAGTACGGGACGACGGGCCAGACATACCGGTGTTAACGACACCTTCGGCCGAGCGCTTCGGTCAAGTGGATTCCCCTGCATTCCAGAACCCCTGGGCCTGTTCGCCGACGATGGTAAGGGCCCGGATGGGATAACTGTCACTCCCTTCAGTAGGGGCAGGACGCTTGTCTGGGATGCCACTGTCACCGACTCATTAGCACCTTTAATGGTGGCGGGGCGATCTTGGCAGGCCACACCTTTTATCTAGCGGAGACGAAAAGCTCGCAAATTACGCCTCGATATGTTACCCATATGAGTTTCAACCGCTAGCGTTCGACACCTTGGGCGGCCCAGGCAGCCTCAAACTGCTCCACAGAGTCAACGAGCAGCTGAACCTCGCAACCGGAGACAAGAGATCTGCGGCTTTCTTAAAACAGCGGCTCGATCTCGACGTCCAACGCGGGAACGCGGCGTCCGTCCGCGGCACGCTGCTGAAGTGGTCCCAACCCGCTCTATAAGAAATCGGGTAATATTCCAAGTGCACACGTTCTCAAGAGAAAATTGTCGCTCCATCAGTATTCTTATCAAATCACCGCGTTTGTCTTAATACAGCCGCCTTGGGGGACATCTTTCAGAACCTGTTGCTTTCCATGCATTCATTTCCGTAGCCTGCTTAGCACGTATACGTACGCGCCGAAGGCGATGCGCTCTCATTCGACTTGTCGATGACCTAGCCGATTGTCCGCGTCATGACTATGGCCTCCAGTCAGTGAATAACATAACAATCAATAACAACAATAAATAACTTAACATATAGAAGTACATATTATGTTTCATGTACTTGCATTATTGATCAAACCAGGGTCTGTGTAATCGCGATTTCATTTCCTTTCTAGGTCTGGCTGCATGAGAAATTGCCCATAAGATTATTCTGAGTTGGTGCTGCAAGAATGGCCGTGGTGGTTAAAATCACCACCTTCTTGTTGGTAGTGTTGCTTACGGCGCAGATTGCCAGTCGTTCCGTGCCCCTTGGCGCAGTCTGTAGTAATAGATACGCTCTATCCCTAGTTTTGTTTGGATTTTTTTTTATTTATCCTACTCTTTTAAATGTCGTTGCCGACAACATGATTCGATTCTTTTTACTCGACGACTCCCATTGACAGTTTGTTGATCCAATTGCCGTTCTATCGTGCCGGGCTCAAGCGTTCCCCGCAAGGGAAGCCTTGCACGAGAGAGATAGCACCGATGAGAACCTAGCGTCGTAGACCAAATTTTGACACCTCACCCAGTGGCCAATGCACGCAGCAGCTTGCAATTGCTTTCGTAGTATTGTTTACGTTAAGTTTCTGAAATTCTTTTTCTTCTTCTTCTTCTTCGAGAGAGAGAGCACGCTATCAAGCCAATGACTTCGTAGGTAGACCAGCAAGTAGTAGATGGGTTGCTGGCTAGAAAAGCTGGCTCAGATAAGCTGGCTGCTAGACTGGCTCAGTACGTATGATGATGATAATGAAGATGATGATAATGTGTCTAGATTGTTGGTCGATCTTCACCAGGACAGTCTTTCATCACGTCACCACTACCGCTGCTACCACTGCTGCCGCTGCGGTAGGAAGCAATGGGCCATTAGTTGTAGCAGTGGCAGCAGCAGCAGATGTCCGTTGCGAATTACAACAGTAGCTGGTTGACCGGTTGACGAAAGACAATAATAGAAACCGCAGGCCTGCCGGTCTTCGGCCGCCAACGGTTGCTATTATTGTCTGCCGAAGCTGTTTGGCAGAATTATCCTAGTTCGCCATGGCAATGGCAGGCCGCGGATAATAGAGATAAAGGGGGAGCGCAGTGAAAACTTTTAGTAGACACTCTGCAGTGCGCTCCGTATTGATGTATAGGCACCATTTTCTACCCCCCCCCCCTCCCCCCCTGTGACTCCTGGGTACAGAATTGGCTCACAAGGTGATCACCCTCGGAGTGTTGAAGTAAAAAAAGTTGCTCGATTTGTCTTACCCAACCCTATAAAATTTGTAGTGGATACGCCTTCGAAAACTAAACGGATGCACCATACCGAAGATAATGTTGTAGACCAGACCACCTGTACCACAGATGAGCTAAGTTTAGTGCGTACACTGCCGCCGAACATCTGCTTACAGCCAAGCAACTCTCGACCCGAGTCACCATATACGCCCCACCAAGGGTCGTTAGTTACCCGTTTGAACGATTTTAATTATTGTGACTGTTTACTACAGTCATCTCGCTCTTCATCACTCCTGTTGTGCTGCAAAGCCGGCAGACGATCAGGAGAGGAGAGCAGCCGCAGGCGCAGTGTCAAGTGTCACAGATCAAGAACGTCATCAAGCGAAACTGGCGGAACGAAAACGCCAGCGCCGAGAAGCAAGGCTAGCTGAGATGGTGGAGAGGGCGACTGACAACGACCTAACATTCGTTACTGTGTTTGCAATGCATGGATTTCATATGAAGATTGTGTAAATGCAACCTATGGGGGAAATCATGTGATCTGTATCATATCCAACAGTGTACAAAAGTAATATCGCTGATGAAAGTTATTTAGAAAGCTGTAGCACATATGTGCATAAACCAAATATTGGTTAATAAACAATGCAGTCATTCATAATTGACTCTCTCGAGTGCCCGCTAAACGTATGGTACCTGGACGACGGTGTACTGAGTGGCGCCCCCGATGCAGTTCTGAGGGACATCCACAGAATTATCGAGTTTGCTGAACGGAGCGCCCTGGCTCTAAACCCTGCGAAGTGTGCGGACTCTGAAGTGCTGGAGGCTCTCCCAGGGTGCAAGACTCTTAGCACGGATTTAGAGTTGCTGGGCGTATTCCTGTTCCCGCAAGGAGTTCCGGCTGCCCTCGAGAAGTGGCTGGCCAAGCTAGAAGATGCGATGTCACGCATTTACTTGGTGGGTTCTCATCGAGGCCTCTTTCTTCTAAGATCCTCCTTTTTGGCCCTACGTTTCAACCACTTGTCTTGAGGTGCAGATTGTTCACTGGCTTCAGGACTTCGTGAACGACTCAACGACAGCATGCTGGCCACAGTAGAGGCATTGCTGTCTTATATGAGATAGCTCTGGCAGCTTTTCTACACAGGTCTTTGCAACAGGCTAGAACCCTCCTCGATTCGGCTGCCCTCACAGGCTTAGAAACCCGATTGGAAACAAGCCGCCGTAGAGCAGTTGCCCGGTGCGGCCACGAGCCCGCCGAAGCTGGTCACCAGAAAGAATGGTCAACAGCTCTATGGGAGCAAAGGGTCGTAGACCTCATTGCAGGATGCACGACGGACGCCGACAAGGCACAGTCTCTTCCAAGGGGGCGGGCGCATGGCTACACGCCGTTCCCTGTTCCCGCATCGGGACCCTGTTAGATGACGAGTCGGTCAGGATTGTCGTCGGACTTCGTTTGGGAACAAGCATTGTATACACCCATACCTGCGTCTGCGGAGACGTCGTCGGGCCAGACGAACGCCACGGTCTGTCCTGTATCGTCAGCGCAGGTAGGCGACCAAGACACCAAGCCATAAATGAAACCTTCAGTCGAGCTTTCAGATCCAGTGGTCTAGCGTGCGTCCTTGAATCCGTCGGACTAGACAGGGAGGGCGGCAAGAGACCTAACGGGCTGACCTTAACTCCGTTTAAGGCGCGGCCCGGGCTAGCCATGCTTCGCCACTCGCCGAGGCAGGCAAGGCTAGAAAACACCAAAACATCGGGTACCCGTACAGGTTTTACCCCCTTGCCTTGGCGGGCCCGGTCCATTCACTCGAAGTTTGCTACAAAAGGTCGGGAAACGACTGATTCTAGCCAGCGGAGACAAACGAGCGGGTGATTTTCTCAGACAGCGCCTGTCGCTGGATGTGCAACGGGGCAATGCGGCCTCGGTTCGGGGCACTCTCCAGAAATGGCCTACACTGGACCTCCCGTAACGGTGCACACGTACGCAGGGACCCAAATATCATGTTCCCACCCTGAATGATTGATTACATTGAATTCATATGCTTGTAACTATTGTGGTCAAGCTGTACGATCTTCTAAGGGTCTGAATATTCATATAACACGTAAACACCCTCTAGCTTCTAGTCGAAGCCTCCGTATGGATAATATTCCGGGACCGAGTAACCAGGTACTCATTACATCTAACACCTATACCCAACCTGACTCGAAATTATTAGTAAAAGTCTTATCACATGCTCTCAGAAGTTTAAGACTTGCCAGAATTATACCCCGTCGAGCTAGATAAATCTGTGCCACAGCATACACGACAGCATTAAGCAACTTTAATACAAAGCTCGATCTGCAAAGTTGGAATAATCCTATGCTTCCATCATTGATGCTTACGCTACCTCGCCAAAAAGTTCAAGAGAAAACGTTAACTAAAATTATTTCAAGTAATGTAGCAGAAATAAAGTCACGAACACTTTAAAGTCTCGCTCATTCGACCAGACCTAGCACGGCCGGCAAGAGGTATCATTTCACTAACGACCAACACAGCGTGCGGCTGGAATGAAATTAGCAACATGCGATATTTGTTCTGCTACTCGAACGCTACTGTCCTTAAACACATTGGCACCACACCATGAATATACAGATTCTGAGCTACGGAGCAAACACCCAGTCACTCCACTCAGGTGTCAAGAACATTTAGACCTCCTGCAACAGCCTGCCACTCTAGACCTGGATAGAATTGAAAGACCTCTCGTTTTTTAGACTATTTGATATTTCCCTTTTGCAAGTGGAGCCGGTTTATACGGCCTACAGCCTCGGCTTCTTCGGGACATGCTTAGCCAGATTATCCTATTTCCAGAGCGTGCACAGGACAAACTGAGCGTTTTTATGGCTAGAGTGCTCAAATGGGCTTTGCCATCGTTCTGCCAAACCCGCCTTCTAGAGTGCAAATTGTGCAGCCTTCTAAAATAGGGATAAACGGGCCATTGTTGCTGCGGTTTTACCCATCACGCGCTTTTCTGGGAATCAGAAGGTCCGACAAAAGTACTAATCAAACTAGACTTCCGAAACTCGTTTGACACAATAAGAAGGGATACAATTTTCGACGCAGTGAAAAGTTCCACGACTCATTCCGATGATATGGCAGGGTTATAAAGATTTCTCAATCCTTGCTTAGGACGCAGATATGACCACAATATCACACACTGGCATGCAGCATGGAGACCCATTGGGATTAGCTCTGTTCTGCCTCGGCATTTCTGATCTTGTATCAAGCCTACGAAGCCCTTTAATATTTGGTATCTAGACGACGCTGTCTTGGGAAGTCCCGCGAATGTCGCGTCGAGAGATTTGGAAACTATAATAAACTTCGAGAAACCGGAAGGACTAACCCTCAAAATCGCGGCCAAATGCGAAGTTTTACCTGTTGGAGGTTACCCTCAAGACCAAGCGCAAGCTATAAAAGCAATCATGGAAGCACTTCCCGGGATATCTCGTGTAACTAAGGGTAACCAAGTTTTCTTAGATTCTCCCGTAACGCCCGAAGAAATTCCACGCGTTCTCGATGCTAAACGAGAGATTCTGTTAAAGATCCGCCTACGACTGACAAGTATGCACCCGCAGGTGGCTCTGTGCCTATGAAGACAGTCTTTACCAAGATTTGTCTACGTGCTACGGACATGTGAGACTCTGAACTATATGGAAGATCTTGCAGCCTACGGCGATACCACCAGAGACATTCTAATGGAGATTTTAAACATTAACTTAAAGGGAATTATGTGGGAGAGAGCTAGCCTCCCCATCGACAACGGAGGTCTTGAAATAAGGAGAGCTACGGACTCTTGACGCTTACAAAACTAAGAAGTCCGCACGAGATAAAATGAATAGCCTAACATCCGCAAGAGAGCGTGCCGTCTTTCTAGCGGCTCAATATCCCTTTAGCGGAGGCTGTGTTCAAGCGCTGCCCTCCCGTCCGTTTGGCACCATGCTGGACTCAAGCTCCCTCCGCATGGTGTTAGCCCTTGGGATAGGCGCCCCCGTCTACCAGCCCTTTTCATGTATGTCATGCGGCCAACCTGTCGACTCTGACGGTCTACACCCGTTAGGCTGTCTAAAAAATCCCGGCATATTTACAAGACACGCTGAACTCAACGCCATAGTATGAAGAGGTCTTAGAAGGGCAGGGATACCATCTACACCCGAGCCAAAGGGTCTTAAGGGCAGCAATGAGCTGCGACCTGACGGGGCCACCACCAGGGAAAAGCATTGTATGGGATGTAACGGTTTTGTCGTAGTTATGCCACAGCGCAGTCGAATGTGGATGAAAAGCAGAGCGTGCGGATTCTGAAAAACGAAGGAAGTGTCTTGAGCTATCAAGAAGCTACCACTTCGTGCCCATTACATTGGAGACGCTTGCCCCATCAGCACAGGTGCAGCAAAAATTTTGAAATATATCGGAAACTACATGGCCTTAGCGTTCATAATAATAATAATAATAATAATAATAATAATAATAATAATTTGCGGCACACGGCTTTTTTTACGACAGATAGTTTGATTCCACATGACGCCAGTGTTAGTATTGAGATAAGGAGGACTAACGGTGACACCTGTGTAATGTGCGACCCTGTGACGGCAGACGGTTTGCCCAAATAGAAAGAGCTTTATGGTCGAAGTTTTGGGGTTACACACTGTTCTGCGCTGCGAGTTGCTTTGGGAAGCAAGATTCCACGGGTATGACAGTTGGCACGACAGAAATGTTATTTGTTGTTGTAAATACATTGTTAGCCAGGTAGTGTGCTAATACATTAAGTTAATATGCACGCGCCCATTTAACCGCCCGCCAAGCAAACGACCCAAAACAAAAGCTTTACGAACTCAAAAGGGGCCACGGCTTTTGGAGCGATGTATCACTGGCACCCTAAGTTATTGGAGAAACTTGCTCGAAGAGCAAATGTATACTACGAAGAACATCAACTGACCCGCTTTGGGGAGCCTGAACCGCAGGCGCCTCAGGAACATGTCATGGACGCCTTCCACTAAATGTTTTTATTTTGTCAGATAGGGCTTCCAGACAGGAGAACAGGATACATGCGTATATGTGAGTTTGCCAACGACAAAAGGTGTTGCAAATCCGAATGTACATATGAGGGATTGTTAGAATGAAGCAGAGGTGCAATGGTGTCTCCACAACCTTGGTAATGTGGAAGCTAAAACCAAGATCAGGCGTAATGTGTACGTCCAGGTCAGGTGTATAATAGAGAGTAGGTAAAAATTGGACGATAACTTAATAGCCGAGGTAAAGTACTTCATATAATTCAATGCTACGTTTTTGGAGGGTGAGACAATCATGCATATTGCAGAACACCATCGAGCAAAGCCTGAGTATTCAAGATAATTGACGTTAGGTGGCTGGTGCTTATTTATGTCGGCACCAAAAAAAAGGAATAAACATCCCCCTTGAGGTACACCACATAATATGGCCGACTTACTTTGTCACAAACTTTAACTTGAAGTTGACGGTTGCTTAAAAATGTCCTTGACCATTGCTCTGTACGAATGTGGATAGCTACACGTTTAAATTAGTGAAAACCTCTATTATTGAGTCAATGCGCCTGATGGCACCTAAATGGCGATATTTTTAGTTTTCTAAAGAACGTTTAAGACTCAGAACCGCGTGGCCTTACTAAAATACATTGATTAACAAACAGAACGTAATTCGTTCGTACTCCTTAGTCACTTAGACACTGGGTTTCTTACCAAGCATTACAAACTGCACAATGCATAACTTCATTACTAAAAATACAAGCACGGCCTCTGACGACAACAAGAGTAAAACACACAAATGACTACAAACCGTTTTAATATTAGCGTTCTGGTAAATATCGTTGTTACAAACAAAATACTGCCATACCATTTTAGGTTTACGCCTTTGTTTAGCCAGATGCAAGAACCTAACCCTATGATATCGATCATATTAGGTTACCCGCAATATGCTAGGCTTCCGTTTGGTTTTTCGAAAGTAGCAAAAAAGTGCCTGTAAGTCATAGGTATTTCAACTTGACGCGTATATAATTAGTGCTTGTCGCAGCAGATAGATAACAAAGCATCTAAATAATTTGCAAAAACCAACGAGAACGAGTTTATATAAAGAATAATATAATACGCAGTTTCGTATTTATTTTTCGTTATTGGCTCGCGCGGGTAGAGATCACCATGGTTCTCACTATACAGACGGCGGGGTCTGTATAGTCACCACTAATAGATAGTTTATATTTCCCGCGAATATCTAGCGCACCGCAGCGATCACTCTGGACAAAGCTAGCAGTGTTGTCAGCTTTTACCAATGAGCTGTTTTTAGTGTCGGAGGAGCACTACGACGAGTCTATTTTGAGTTACCGGGCAATAACCAGGGCAACTACTCGGAAAACCACTGTGTTCGTCTTAGCGGTTTTGTGCGTCCTTCCAACACTTTATCTCTTCCTCTGACCTTTTTTCTGGCCTTTCTTGAGACAGAAGTCTACTGGGGCGCCGAGCTGTCCTCCTTAACATGCCTTCTAGGCTATCACTGTATTTAAGTTTAGCCCGTTTGACCGGCGTCCCGCTCCTGCGTTTCTGCGTCTTGCTGGGCTCGCTGTCGATGCGTAATAACTTCTCTTTCCACTAGTTTTCCGACTACGAAAGTCCTAGTGAACTCCATTGCGACGGGATCTTAGTTTTTCGGCACCATTGCCGCCCGGGTTCGCAATGCTGCCACGTTTCCAAGTTTGACGGCCTCTACTTAGGTTACCGTCGGACACTGCGGCATTAGCAACGAGCTCTGAGTCTTTGGCCGGTTTTTCGCGTATCACCACGACCCTCACTTACTTTTTTGTCAAAATGCTACCGCGAACATCCGTGGCTTTGCTATAGAGCCGTATAAGCCAATTTTCTATATTAAGCGTGACCATCTCCTCCTCAATCGTTGCTTCTTATCCGCCTGTGCAGCTCTGCTGCACGGTGGTTCTTTTTCACCTTCTTAATCTCCTTAGCGCTTATCTTCAACTTACATCTGTTGCAGAATTGTGGATTTCCAAATGCCTTTGTGACTAGGGTCGCCTCTGAAGCATTTCCTGGCTGGAAGCTCCGCTTCAGCTTAGAGCCTTTCTTAGCTTACTTCATAGCTCTGTTAGTTTGGGACGGTCTTTTTCATGAAGTCTCCTGGCCGATCTGTAAAGCCCCTCTGATACCCTATTGATGTAGTTTGGGTTTTAGTGTGCTTCACGGTAAGAGCTTCCAATTCGGAGGCAAATTCTAGAAGTGCTTCTATCATGGAGTTCAATCTACAAGCTGTTTTGCCGCAATCTTTCCTAGTTCCTTACGGGTCGTCTTCTCGGGCTTATCTGGAGCGTCCTGGAACATTTGCTCCATCCTAGCTCCTGCCGTTCTTGATCATTGAAGATCCTGGTCCACAACACATATACGACGACTATACGACGGCACGACGACGCGACGACGACGACGACGCCGACACGACGACGACGACGACGACGACGACGACGACGACGACGACGACGACGACGACGACGACGACGACGACGACGACGACGACGACGACGACGACGACGACGACGACGACGACGACGACGACGACGACGACGACGACGACGACGACGACGACGACGACGACGACGACGACGACGACGACGACGACGACGACGACGACGACGACGACGACGACGACGACGACGACGACGACGACGACGACGACGACGACGACGACGACGACGACGACGACGACGACGACGACGACGACGACGACGACGACGACGACGACGACGACGACGACGACGACGACGACGACGACGACGACGACGACGACGACGACGACGTCGTCGTCGTCGTCGTCGTCGTCGTCGTCGTCGTCGTGCAGATGATATTACATTACTGTACCACACGCTCTAAGGAGCGTTTAAATATAGTGTATTATATTTTTTTGTGTTTTTTGTTTTTGAGAAGGGACTAACTGGAAAATGCGGTTTGCACACACGGCCACCACGGTACCACGAAAAACTTAGCTGCAAATGTGGGCTGGTTGTGTGGGGCTCCAACCCACTAAAAACCAGTCATGTCCCCATCCCCACAACTGGGAACTGCGCAAGCAATACTTCAACTTCGACTTGCGGTCGGAATGTTTTTGGCATCAGCCGGCCGATGTCGTGTAAAACTTTGGTGGCTTTCTCTGTAGTCAAGCGTAGATGAGGTGTACCTCGCAAGCCTCTGTCCAGGTACATTCCCGGTGGGGTGGAGACAATCCTCCTGGTCTCGAGGTAATGGTTCACAATTCCGAACCAGGAGGGGGTTCCGGGGGGGGGGTGGTTTTTAGTGGGTAGTGCGCTCGGATCAGAGTGAGTCGCGTATTCCCTCTCCGAGCGTCTAGCCCCACACTACCCGTCATTATATCGGCGGGTGTGCGTAAATGCATTTTCCACCCCTTAAAAAAAAAAAAGGTACATTCCCAGATAGCGGGCTGATTCGGGTGGTTTACACCTGAATATCCTGGCCGTCAAGATTAGTTTTGGGAGAGGACACCGTCTTGGGCCAAGCTTGACTCCCTTGTTTTTGGTAGGGGCCAGCGTCAAATCCGCTCCCCTTATCCAGATGGAAATCTGGGCCAGGGCATCATTGGCTTTATTTTCCAGTTGCTTGGGGCTTTCGCCCTGTATTACAACTGCGAGGTCGCCCGCATACACAAGTAGATCTGTCTTTTCTGGTAGATTACTTAAGCGTAGGACATTGTCGTATGCCAAGTTCCAAAATAGAAAACCTAAGATGGAACCCTGGGGAATTTTAGCTGTCATTTTAAATTTGGATCCCTCATTGTGTACCCGTCGTCCGTTAAGGTAGTCTGAGACAACTCGACAGAGATAGTTTGGAACTCTCTTTATCTTGAGCGTTATCAGTATCACCCTCCAGGATAAGCTATTATAAGCATGTTTAAGAGCCAGCAGCCCAATGAAAAGATCACTGGACCTTGCTGGGGATTGTCGTAGATCTTTCGCCTTACCAACGACCCAATGTATTGTGGACAGGCACGAGCGGCATTTGCGAATGTGAACTGATTCGGTAAAAGACGACCGCGTTCCTCTGCGAATAGTCGCAAACGGTTTTCTATAATCGCCTCAATACCCTTGGCCAGTGTACTGACTAGACAGATTGGTCGGTAAGTGCCGCTCACTTTGGGAATAAGCACAAGGTCGGCTTTCTTCCAAATCAGAGGCAAGCGTCCGGATTTGAGTATTCGTGTGGTAACGTGGAACACTACTTCAGGAAACTTTTTAAACAAAACTTTTGCGGCGGAGGGCGGTATGCCATCAGGGCCTGGTGCTTTTCCGGCCTTCAGTCTCTCTCCCGCTGCACGGAGCTTCTCTAGAGTCACCTCTTGGGCTGGTCTCTCGTTTGCATCCGCTTCAAAAGGCGTCCTGTGAAGGGATAGATGTCGAAGAAAAAGCGTTTAATTTTCCCTCGGTGTTGTCGGGGGAAGGTTAGCGCTCTTTCTTGTTTCTGTCTAGTCACGGATCACCTTGTACGGTCGTTCCCACGGGTCGTTTACTATACCCGACAAGAATTCCTTCCAGCATCGTTCCTTGCTTTCTGTTATAGTTTTGCGTAGAGTGGCCCTAATGCTTCTAAATTCGTTTTGCAATTGCGCAAAGCTTGTCTCATCCATGCTGCTGCGCTTTTCCTGGTAAATCTTTGCCTGGCGTGGATGCAGCGTCAGCGGGCTTCCGCGATCTCTCCGTTCCACCAATATTTTGGCAAAACTGGAGACTGTTGCTTAGGATGCGCTTGCCTTTTGCTTGGCGCCTTGCACGATTCCTCCAGAACGTTCTGATGATCTTGAGCGCTTTCAGGTTCTTCTTTTACTTCTAATATCCTTACCAGCTTCCCTTTTAGCTCTCTGTTGTCAGTTGGTTTTAGTCGGGGTGGCCTAACCGGGACAGAAAGGGCTGCTAATGGGGTGGCTTCTACATACAGTAGTGATCGCTGCGGTTCTTTTTGTCAAGTAGTATAGTTTAACTTAAAGGCTTCCCTTAGAGATCGTCAAATCCCTTTCCTTTATTAAGAACACCAAGGTCATGCATTGCTAACCACTCAAGAACAACCCTGCCTCTCCTATTAGTCTAGACTAGTCTAATTCGTTCTTTTAGACGGTCGTCACAAGAGAAGGCCAGCAATCAAAAGAAACGTCGCGAGCAAGCAGAAACAGGAGGCCAGCGCCGTCCAAAATATGACGTTGCAATGTTTGAGCGCCGCCAATAGTGCATCTCTGTCTGATGATCCATAGGCCTGGAATTAAAAAAATATATATACACATTTATTTTAATTATCTAATTTATTGCTTGATTATTATTTAACTTAAATTTCACAATGCTCAAGTTTTTGTTTGCGATATTTTTTATTTTATTTTCGTATACAAAATAAGTAAAATGTAAAAAGTACTAACATTGTCTATTTTAATTTCAACATGCCTCACTACATGCAAGACTAAGAGTTGAAATCGCTAGAAATTCTCCCATTTGTACATATGACAACTTTTTCAACTAGTTTTGTCATCAGACTATATAGAGGTAACTTGTAAAATGCGTGATGCACACCCAGCGTCGTTGTTAGAGCTACGGTACTGTGGGGCTCACAATACCACTAAAATCCAGTCGTCCTCTTTGTCCCTTGTCGGGGGGTGGACGCAGTACTGTTTTCTCGAGATTACTTTACCTGGCCACTCTTCTTGCCATTTCGGCTGCTCGACTTTGTGCGGCGGATGTTATATATATATATATGTTCGTCGCGGACAGTTTTTGCGAATCTTCTTATAATAACCCAGGACTCATGAGACTTGAGGAGCGCCTCTACAAGAGCCAAGATGACTTACTGCCATCTCATCCTCACGTTTTTGAGACACGAAATGGCGGTACATCTTCGATTCTTCTCCGACGAAAAATCTTCGATTCTTCTCCGACGAAAAATCTTCACCATTGACCAAAAACATAACCCAAAAAATGACCGGTGGCTCGCAAAGAACCCTAAGGATGTACCAATCGTGCATAGAACCAAACATCCTGCCAGTGTGCACGTCCTAAGTGTTGTGTCGAATGAAGGAGACGTGATGCCCCCACACTTTTTTGACAGACATGAAACCGTAACGAAGGAAATGCATTTACGTGTTCTGCGAAGCGTGGTAAAACATGGATTGATAGAATGTTCAATGAAAGACAATATGTCTTTCAACAAGACGGCGCTCCCGCCCACACCAATAATCTCGTCCAGGATTGGCTACGGGGCAACATGACGGCATTCTGGGACAAAACGATATGGCCCCCTAGCAAGACAGACTTGAATCCCCTAGACTTCTATGTATGGGGCGTTGTTGAGCAAGAGACTAACAGGTCTCGACATGCAAATACAGAAGCGCTACGCAGAGCCATTGTCGAGTCGTTCAAGAATCTCAATCCGCTAACTTTGAAGAAGGCCTGCGGGCGCATTCGCGCCAGAATTGAAAGTGTAATTGCTGCTGGTGGTGGCTACATTGAATAAAAATGTTCCTCAGGAGTGTACCTAACGGCACGTAAAAATATATCTTTTTCTTTAGACATAAGTTGCGAAACGGGTGATGAAGTTTAGTCCGGATTTAGCTGACGCACCCTGTATGTTAGCGAACGAGATGTTGTTGAAAACAGGACGTGGTGGTACAGTTGCAGGACTAAAACGACAGCAAAGCGGGTTTCGATTGGTAGCTTTGCCGTGCTATGTTAGGGGACGCGCCAACTTCGATAGAGCAGTTTGTTAGTAATCATGACGGTACTGGATTTCAGTTGTTTAATCCTTTATCACAAGCTAACCGCAGACCAAGTTGGCTTTAGTGGAGGTCTTCCCAAAAGGCAGTTAGTCCTTGTTCTTGGGAAAGAACAACGTTGGTTAAAACTTCGCATGCCCGCTACACCACATTCGTGCGAGCGGAACCCAATTCCAGTCCGGGCCATTTCAGCAAAGCACACATGCCACGGAGTTCATGGTCCATCAAGAATGATAGCCGTATACGAAGACAGTAGACGGTAAGCATCGTGCACGCATGAGATCAGTCACAAAATCATAGTAGACATTACTACAATTGTGTTTATTTTTGCGCAGTCGGAATAGCTACAAGAACACTTACATCTTCCATCCAAAAGGTAGGCAACAATATGTTGGGTAGTCGCTCCGCGTCTAAAGAGTGTAGTTTCATGCTGATTTGAGCTCGTAGCCTCATGTCAACTGTCATACCTGATTCCTGGAATACAAAAATAAACAGATGAACCAGAAGAACCGAATACACGTCTGGTTAATTATATACGTTAAAGATAAACAAATATCTCTAGCATTAGGATAAAATTATCTTCAATAATAAAGTAAGATAATGTCTTACACGGCTTTCGCCGAAGCCATGATGTAGCTAACCACTTCCCTAATTGGGCGGTCCCACAGGAACGTAAGGACCGCGTACCTCACTTTCCAAATAAACTCGCATAACAGCGTGTGTCCATTCGTTTCATAGACTCTTGACTCTAATAAGAACCAGATCTTTCTCCAGAAATATCTTATATCTCATATTGGTAGGTTCTGTTACAGCATCTTATTTATCCGGTACGCCCTAACGTTAACGCCGACTGCTAATGCCCGCTAGCCTGACCTTAGCGCTCCCTGATGTTTCGCGACCCGCAGTGGCATTTGCACCTAAACAAATGCTGCGCATAATTGGGTAACCGAAGTTGGGGCCTTCGGTTATCCCTGACACTACTCCACTATTTAGCATAACCAGTGCTAGGTGCAAGCATGGGCTTTAGCCGCGCGACGTGTTTTAAATGTGACGTTCCGCTAACTCGGCTATTATCGGGCGCAAGGGTAAGATGATTACAGTCTATCCACTCAGCCACCTCCGATCAGATGTCGGTGGTCACGCCTTGCTAGAAATCGGGTCCCAGAATGGAACCCCGTGAGACCAGAGCAGCAAGCCTGTACTCTTGCCGCTCTGCACTGAGACGTTATTTATTTACTTTAGGATAGGATCATTGGGCACAAACACGAGGATATTCCCTATAGGCTTTACCTGTTTAACACGCTGAATGCTATCTAAAAGAAATCCCTATAAACAAGTAGAGTCATTCTGCTATAAAAAAGGCTGGATTTTGACTCGAGCTTTTTCATAGTTAACGTCCACAATTAATTATTGCAACCAACCGTGGGATAACTATTTTGCGTTATGTAGTATGCGTATATTAAAGTTATGTAGCGCTCATGAAAGGTGTGTGCCTAGAAGCCAAACCACTGCAGGCACAAATAGGTTATATACCGCAGAAGACAAGTATGTCAAACACTTTCATAAATGCTTTCTTCAAGTCTTGTGGAAGGGACCTTATGACATTCGGTTGCTCCATGAACGTAATCCGATTTAAATTAAAAAAATTTAAAAAATGTTTCATAGTAAATATTCATGCAAGAGTGAGAGATGTTATTCAGTGCATGCTAGAATTGGTTAGATGGATTCCTATACTCGCTAGTAACAGGTGCGATACAAGTAAGCAAAATACGTATGAAGACTAAATAGGTGGAGCACTTTACTAGTATTACACGTATACAAACTGAGGTAGCTAATTAAATGCAAGTGTCACGCACTATTTAATTAAATAAGTACGAGTATACTTAAATTATTAACAAATACTGGTAAAGTGGTATAATAAAACCTACAGCATGAACTTCAATGTAAAAGTTGTGCCTTTTGGGGTCAGGATTAAGGCCACTGACGTCGGCTAGCAAAGCTGAATCTCCGTTAAGAAAGTGGGGTAGGCTAAGCACAACTGGAGTCGTGAAGTTTTGACCGAAACTGGTAAGCGTGTTACACCGGCTTGCATCCCACGTCCCAGTTATATGTGTCGGTTGCCCGTTGAGGCATCTGTAAAAAACAAAATGAACCACATTACATAGTAATATGCTAGTGTTTTTACTAAAACATACGAGTATGCGCTCTAATCCAAATGTGTAAGACGTTCATAAAAATTATTTATTATTATTATTATTATTATTATTATTATTATTATTATTATTATTATTATTATTATTATTATTATTATTATTATTATTATTATTATTATTATTAGTATTATTATTATTATTATTATTATTATTATTGCGTCTATCATTTTTTACTAATTATATCATTTAATTATATTATACGCAGTACACTTTTATTATAAACTTAGGTCAACCCCAGTAAACCATTGCCTGAGGGCAGCGAGCCTAGCACCGCGGCCGCATTTCCACGTTGCACTCCAATGGATATTCCTTGCAGCAGAAATTCTCCCGCCCTTTTTTCATCCTTCTCACTTGCCGCTCGTTTCCCAATTTCTATCAGGAAACGTACTGTAGATTCGCCCATGACCTCTATTGTTTCTATCGCAACTGGCTGTGCTATAAAAGTTGCCTCCAACTCGCGATACTTCAGACGTTTTCGCTGCTCCGCTAAATCAGCAACAGCGCCTGCTGATCTCGAGACTCGATTCCTGTAAGATGGCGCCAGCGTTTCCCACACGGTTGCGCCCCACACAAGGGCCTTTGGTTGCGCCCCACACAAGACCCTTTCCGTCTGGCCGTAGGGCTTAGTCCGTTGCCAGTCCAACTGGCTCTTTCTGCAGGGCGCGTTAGCGGAATGTAGCGCCTTTGAAATAATTTCGTTAAGCGCGGCGTAACGCGAATGTCTTCTGCAGCTCCTAGAACAGCTGAGGCAAGCATTGTCCCCAGCTGCGGCGAGGGAATGGCTTGTAGCTATTTGGCGCTTGATTCATTGAAGGCTGCTAGACGGCGTGCTTTGCCAAGTGTATCGACCGTGATGTCCAGAATTTTCTTATGTATGGCTTTGACTACGAAGGCGTTCAGCCAAACTGACGTGCGTCATCAAGCACCACGCGGTGGCGGGCGGTGATTTTCTCTTTTTTGGACTCCATGAACCGTTCTAGGAATGACTTGGCGTTCGGAGGTTAGAGATCAAATCAGCTCGTGAAAAGTAGTGATTGAGCCCAAGAATGCGGTCTGATTCCCAGACCTCCGGCTGAGGTAGGAAGGGAAGCCATGTCCCAACTTACTTCAAATTTAACACCTATTTCACGCATTGTCGTAACTTCTCGTCAAATGGTTGTAGAATGTCTCTCTGGGCAGACGCGTCCGTGCAACGAAGAATATGAATAAGTGTCGAAAGACTAGTTCTCATTAAGTATAATGCGGGATGAGCATCCAAGGATTCCAACCTAGAACACCCAAAGATCCATAAGCTCGCACTTCCTGTTCCTTGCCTTAAGGGGGCAGGAAGTAAACGCCATGAAGACCAAGGCTATGAAATTCAGAAGAGGAGGTCGATTGGCTAATAAAGACGTCATACGTTTCGGCTTCATTATACTAGAACGACCTTTACTGCTCACATTGTCGAGGCGGCGCGCACAGCCCTAATTTATCTTTATGGAGAGGTAGGCCATGTCCGGCGACTGTCCGTCCCGACGGTAGTGGCGCTTTTCTACCTCAAGATTGTTCCAGCGCTGAAGTATGGTCTTGACAGAGTATGGGAACACCTCACTCGGGCAAACTTTGGTTTGCTTGAAAGGTGTAATACAATGTACATGAAGCAAGTACTTTGCCTGTCAATGCTGGCAATAAGGGAATAATGGGCAAATAAAGTCGAACAAGTCCGACGAGAGGTCGAAAACCTGGATATTTTTAGAGCCTCTCACCTCTGGTCTGGTCTTGCATGTGACAATCGCCACGTCTATACCAGATACATAGTTCATGGCTATCATCACCTGGTTTGTTCGAATACGAGCTTCCACGAAAAGTACACCGAGTGCGTCTGTCGACTGCTCTCAGGTGTGTACGAAGTTTTATGTGTCTGCCTGCCTGGCCCTTGCGAAAAGATCACTACACTGCCTCTCTCAAATAACATGCCGCGAGCAGCTGACTGTATATTTGTATAATCTGTATAATCGTTTAGGTTATATGCATACTCAATATGAGTGAAATAAATACGATGATGACCTCCTGTTCAGGGCGAGTTTTGCTGAGGCCATTGTGAGGGGAGCTCCAAGAAGCTCGATGTCTTCATCAGTGCATAGCTTGATGTCAGGAAGCAGGTCCTGCGCCCGGCGCAAGCACTTGCCACGAAAAGCGTTGTCGGATGATAAATTGGGCAGCTCATTAACGTTAAGTTGCAGCCCAAAGGTGACACCAAAATCGATTACCTTTTTCACATCACAAAGCGCGGAATCAAGAGTACCGCCAATCATTTCATCGTCCAGGAACCACGGCTTAAATTCTGACTCTAGAGCGGTTTGCAAATTGTCAGACAGAAGAGAGCCGGGCCACAAGGGTCTCCCTGCTGTACCCCACATTTGGAAAGTATTATCTTTTTCCCCCCAAAATCGATTATATGGATTTCTGTACATCTGGTAGATTGTGGGGTAGATTGCTGGAAAGCCTGATCTGACAGTGTCGACAGTCGCGTCTCTTCTCAGGGAATTAAAGGCATTATTAAAATCGAGTTATTTGATGCCGAGTTGATATTCACAAAGGCTCTTGCAGCGTGTACCGCAGCGTCGCAACCTCATTTAATTTGGTCGGCTGGAACGTCTATAGGCGGTGGCGGAAAAGCCGACCTTTCTGGCATATCCGAATGTTTTTCGCTAAGTGTGCGATGCGTGTTGGAGTCTTGTGGAGCCATTAAATCCGTTGAGATAAGAATGCGTGCTGCTGCAGAAACCCCCTGAGGCAGGTTTGCCTGCACTTCCCGAGCTCTTTGCCTATTATCGTTTCTGCTAGTCTTCGGCGCCGCGCACTTGTTGGCAATGATGGTGGTATCAAAAGGGGAACGGTTCCTGAATCGACTGAGGTTGTCCCAAACAAGTGAACATAGTGACTTTCCTTTTACCCTTTTGCCGAGGTATAGTGAGAACAGTTGTTGCAAAGTGAGCCAGACGGAACCGCGAATAGGTAATTTGTTGTGCAAATCGACTTCATCGTGTTGGTCAGTTCGGCTGCGACTGTGGGCCTCACACCACGCGGAACGGTCGAGAGCATGTTAATTTTTTGGCGGACAGCGGACAGTCGTTGAACAGTGCGAGTGAAGGCAGTTGATGGTGAGATCGGCGCCGGAGATCGCACTGTCGACTTCAAGGTTGATAGCGCCGTGGTATTGTTCTGCGTCATCGTTGTCGCCCAGTAACGAATGTCCTGTTGTCTCGAGAAGAGGGACCTCGTTGACACTAGCTGCTCCGCTGCCAGTGCTTATCACATGTGACGATGCCTACAGTTCCAGCTGTCCGCGAAAAACCGTCCGAAGCCACGTCAGGAGCGCCGCCAGGGATTATAGACGGCACCGCTTGAATGAACAAGCTGGGAAGAGCATTCAAAGGAGATTTTTAAATTGCTATTCTGATTTGCGCCACTATCGCGTCGATTATAATTGGTAGTTTCTTCTCCGTGACACATTGCACCACTTTGTCAAAGCTGTTAGTTTGAAGTAAGTCATTGGTAATCTGTTTTTGCTCTTTGATCACCGTAGCAGCAGCGGGCTGGGCCTTGGGAGGCGCCCGCCGGTACCTTTACCCCGTTCTGGACCACAGCAGAGAAAGACCTTTTCGAAAACGACGTTAATGGTTGAATATCGGTAACAGGCGCGCAGATCTTTGGTACGGAATCGGGTTTTCTCTGTATGACTTTTTCAGCTGCTCCATACGGCGAAGCCGGTGCGGGCAACGGCCGTAAGTGGCTTTATGGTTTGCTTTACACAAGCAGCATTTTGCCGCTTGGTTGCAATCTTTCCGAACATGGTTCGTGGAACCACAGTGATGGCAACGACGAGTCGTCTAGGGGCAGTCCGGATTGATGTGTTCTAAGCTGTAGCACCGGTAACATTGGTGCGTCTCCCTATAGAGCATTACCCCGTGTGTCTTTAGGCCCAGGCGAACTTACGTCAGGAAATTCCAGAAAAAGTTAGAATTACTTGGTCAGTGGCCGTAACTATACCGGTTCGGACGTCCTAAGCTCTGACTCGGGAGGCCTCAGTGACACCTAGTGACTCCAAAGCGTTAACAAAAGTCGCTGAGTGACGGATGCACACCAAAGATTTTCCCCTTTACTGCTGATTTGTGGCCGCTTACTCTAGACTGAGCCGGTATACCTCCGACTGATGTTAAACTTAGCAAAGTCGCTCTGTTTTCTGCTTCTTCTGCGACGAGAACGGGTTCACCGATTCGTGTAAAACGAGGTTCCTTAACTGTTTTGTTAAAGTGTTTAGCGACATAATAATCGCTTCAGGCCGCTCATTTGTTTCAATCTTTGGAGTTGTGTCCTTTCTAATAACTTTTCCACCCACCCCAAAGACATCGAAAGCTGGAACCCGCCAACGTTCGAGCCCTCGATGTCTTCGTTGACGTGCGCCTCATTGGATATATCAGATGGCCGCTCTGTGGCCGCGCTCTTCAAGGCTTCCCTTTCATCGCACACTTTTTACTGGAACCAGGGGATTCCGCTATAGTTGTCCACTCTGTGCCGTCCTCTCCCGCTGCTCTCGTCTTTGATGGTTTCTCCCGTTGCGGTGGGCTGGTCGCTTGCCGTTTGTTAGCCGCCGCTGTTGCACCACTGTCGATGCCAGCGCCCTCTCCTCCATCATCTGTCTGTTGCGGCTGCTTTCTCTTCACCTTCGTTCCACTTGTTGGCACTTTTGCTACTAGCTTAGTCTCTTGATCGGCTGCAAGCGTTTTGAACGTCTTTCGATAGGTCTGTGTCTGTGATAGAAGGAGGATCGTGATTGCTACTTGAAACGTCTGTGCCGACATTGTTGTTGTTGCTGTCGACGTAGAGCCAGGTTGAGTAACCTGCCGCGATGTTTAAACCGGCGTTGGTGAATGTATCAACCCCATCGTTGACGAAAAACAGCACTGGGCGAGTTTAAAAATACACCAGAACACACATTTACACAGAGCTCGCTGAAAGTCTACTGCACCACTCGAATGACAACATTCGAAAAAATACCATAACATTTTGGTAGTACTCTACCCTCTTGAAATCTTGAGTAGATCTAAAAACTGAATCCAGTCAATAGAACAAATATCCTCGAGATCTAAGCTTTTTGTCATATTTCAAAAAAAAAGTATGACAGATCTAGCCAAAATTCGATTGCATTTTGATCGCAAAGCAATCGGTTTTGGTGGTCGAGAAATCATATTTAAGCTCTTCCTGATTAGTCAAGCCAGGCAGTTCTTTCGTAGTACAGCAACCTTGATGTGATATATTTAGAAAAGATGCGAGGCTCCCATAGCTATGACTTTTTAGAGTCCCCAACGGTTTACTAAACAAGACATGACTTTAAGAGGAATACCTTAATCATTTATTCGTATATGTCTATGACCTTGTTTAAAAATTAATAGAAACACAAATAGTGTTTGTCCGTGATGGGCCGCATTGATATGGGAGACAAGGTCACCGCCGAGACGATTACCTGCCCCGATTCGGATTGTCGCGTCGTCCAGGAGGGTGCTCACTGGCGTACTTGGGAGCGTATGCGACCAGGCTCCTTTTGGCCGGAGAACTTTTACAAGCTCCAGGTCATTACCGAAATTAATCTCACATCCCGGCAATAAAACCTAGAAGGTGTGACGGTCCGAGGCCTGTGCAGTATCTCCTAAAAGATAAATCTGACATTTGTGGGGATTCAGCCCCAAACCCAGTATCTCTCAAGTACGCTAAACGTCGTCGGCCACTATGTCTGCATCGTTCCCCAGCACGCCATCATCCAGATACCAAATGTAAAGTGGGCTGTTGAAAAGGTCCACTCGCTCTTTATTAACAAAGCAAATCAAAGGGAGGGGGAGACAAAATATAACCTTGCTGCAGTCCCGTGGCCAAAGCTTTAGGATCATCTGGGAGGACCAATTTAGAAGCGGTACGGTACGCTTGGTTGACGTGGTGCGTTTGCTGGAGGCAGTCTGTCGCGACCGCATATTTAAGCCCCTCTTACAGAGTTAAGTGTGTTCTTAAAGTCAAGCTTCAGGAGCTCTTCCTCCTGGTGGTAGCCTGCTTGCTTACACGCTAATAACCTTGTCCTAACCATCAAGGCTCGAGTCGAGCAGCAAAGTTCCTTCGTCTCTGTTAAGAGCAAGGGCAGAGAGGATGATGAAGCCGCCCCCCTTCACCCTCTGCCTAGAAGACTAGGAGACCGCCTTTGGTAAAACACTGTGTAAAAAAGGTCGGGGTTACCCGCACAGGGGTCTCCGTTGTAGTTAAACACGTGCGACGGCTGACGGAAATAGGCAACAAAGACTTGCCAAATACCCTCCCACGCAAGTATGCCCAATATCTAGGCCCACAGTTGCTAAGAGGACGACTTACTCTGTTCGCAGCCCGAGTCAGTTCCACCCTGTACAGAGCTTCGGCCTAGCGGCACTGATGCACTAAAATCGCCCGCAAAGCGGTCTCGTCTGTGGCAGGCCCGGATGACTGAAGCCCCCAGAGTACTACTCTCCGCTTACAGAATAACCCCCAATTAAAAAAGAAAACCAGAATGTTAGCGCTTAAGCGATCTCTGGCAGAAGGTCTGGCTCGTCTACCGCAGGGTGCTTCAGGCGCCAAACCGCACCCCCATCGCAGACATCATAGAATGACTCAATTCAACCGAAGAAACTTAGCTTACGGCAGCCTTCAGTCCTATCTGTTTAGAATCAGGAAGGCCATCAGCCCCACGGTGCGTCCTATCTTCTACGATCTACGATCGACTCGAAGATATCCCGGAACACACAATGCTGAGGTGTGTCAGCATAATAGCATCTCGACGCACTTTCACAGGACAGATTACAAATGGCATCCCCTTATCCAACCGCAGGTAGACATGCGGGATGATAGTCAGGGATAGAGCTGATTGAAGAAGAACGGCAGAGACGCCTCTCCCACGGTTTCGGATGTAATGCCAAAGTAATACCGAGCCTGGGGGGGGGGGTGGGGAGGAATCCGGGTTTAGTGGGTTTGCGAGTCTCACACTAGTCACGCAGGCTGCTAGTGGCGCATGTTGCATAATGCATTCCGAAACCTCCCAGAAAAAAAAACCTTAGCGGAGGGCTGTTGCACATCTCCTCCTAGCTTCTAAGAATTTGACCAGACTTTAATGCAACGTGACATAATCAAGTAAATGACAAATCACACTTCAGTCGAGTAAGGCAGGAAGCTTCCTTGCTGCGATAATACGTAGTGGCTACCGCAAGTTTCAGTTAGTCTTCTATAAGACAAACAATTATATATACTACGCTATTATCAAGCTCATATATTTCATTCTTAACATTCGTCGTCAGAGACCCCAGTATTGTTTGTATGAAGGTTGTCACGTGCTGCAATGGTGCTGTAAAAATCTACCTCGATATTGTGTGGCCTAATACTCTGCAGAGTTGCAGCCTTAGTGAGTCAACCAACGAAGCTAAGGAACATATGCGTTCCTTAGATACGGAAGATAAGGACATATGAGCTTCCCCAGATAGTCTACGTTTTGTTAGCCTCACAAGACCTTAGAAATATTACAGACAATGGAATGCTTTCATGCTCTTTCGGTGTAACAAGGGACATACTCATCAATTTCGCGGTTCCCGGTCTCATTGAAAAGATCGCTACCTCCGGCGAAGCGAGCAATTCGTTCGCCGTTGATAACGTACTGTTTTTCAAAATGCAAAGACCACGGCTTACAAAGCTGATCTATATGCAAGTACTTTACAACATCCTCGGCGGTTCTTCAAAAGCCGGATAAAGCTCACCATCTGCAAAGAGATACCATCAATATATAGATATATATATATATACA
>QVRM01002339.1:0-29825 GCA_003439945.1 Dermanyssus gallinae
CCTTAACGAATGACTTTGCTATGGTTAGCTCTAGTTGCTGTGGGCGGGGGGGGGGGGCAAGGATGCGCTGTTAACTAGCATAGATAGGACGTGGTAAGTCTCTGCATGTGAAGCCAATGACCGTCGTGGGGTAGCAGCATGTACCGCTTCCTACTCTTCGACGTTGGTAGGTTTCTGTTGCTTTGCGCATAGTTTGCCGCCCTCTGCTCGCAGAACAGCATCGGCACCCCGAACCTCGAAGCGAGACACCTCGTGAGGTGTTGTCCAGGCTTTCTAGCCGGCCAATGTAGACCTCCTAAGGGGCGTGCACTGTTTTCTGCATAATCTCCGTGTTTTGTTGGGGGGGCGCCCGTGGAAAACGTTGGACGCCGACACGACCACACGGCGGCATAATAACCAAGCCCGACCAGCATTCACTCCGTGCCCCGTCTTCTTTTAGCTGACCGACGAACGAGAGAAGAGCATGCAGATGCTCGCACTGCACAGACTCAGAAACCGCCGAAGGTACAGCACTCTTATGCCTCAGTCTTTGTATGGATGGCAGCCTGTGCTGGCTGAATGCGGCCAAATAGAGAAATACAAGGCCATTAGGGTCCAACAAGAACGCTGGACAGGAATGGGCTACGCGAAGCGTCCTCTGCCGGCGGACACGCAGGATGACTTTGCGCGTTTTGCTGCATTATATTCCGTGTGCTCAACACGAAGTGTGTGTATATATAATATATATATATATATGGAGAGACCGAGAAATAAAAGGAATGTATATATATATATAGAGAGTATGTATATATATATCTATATATTATATAGAGAGAGAGAGAGAGAGAGATAGTGGGAGGGAGAACTTAAAGTAACAAATAAAGTATGAAGTAATAGGACAACAGATATATTTACCCAGGGTCCAGCAAGAAAAAGCATTACGGTTTAAACTTGCTGCGGCCTTGTATGAATTACACATATCTGCAGGTACCAGCTGAAATACATCTTAGATTGTACTGAACACATTTGAGGACTTTACTCCGATTCATGCCGATTCATATCCGTTGTTACTTAACGCTTAAACTCGGTGGAACATCGCCTCAGTACATTGAATGTATGAATGAAGCCATATGCATATACGTATATAATATGAACTAGATAAGTTCACTTATATTTAGGTGAGCTTACATAGTTGATATGTTCTGTGTTTCCCTTACAGAATTAATTCTATAAATATAACTTTCTTATGTTAGCACTTTGGAGTGGACATTTGTCTCCGTGCGAACGTGTGATGACGGGTTCTCTAACCCAGGGTTAGCCCAGTTCAACAATGTGCCCCGAACTAACGCTGCATTTCCTCGTTGAATGTCAAGCGACAGCCTCTAACGCAAGAATTCGGATGCTCTCGAGTCTCCGGTTGAAAGGTTAAGGCCTCTAACCAAGCGCTAAATCAGATTAAGTGTAAGGGGGTCTGCAGCTCCCATAGTCTCGAAAGCAAACAAACAAAAATCGTGCGGATAATCAACTCTAGAGTATTTTCTGCATTTGTTGGCCTCTGCTAACCTGGAGGCATGATCTGCTCAGTGCGCACCTGCACCGGTCATCGAAGGTGCTAATAACACGGTCATAACACGGCTAACCGACTCATTAGCACCTTTAATGGTCGGTGGCGGGGCGATCTCAGCAGGCCACGCTGGTAATCTAGCCGAGGCGAAAAAGCTCGCAAAACACGCCTCAATAGGATACCCACATGAGTTTCAACCGCTAGCGTTCGAGACCTTGGGCAGTCCAGGCAACCTCACTCGCAAACTCCTTCACAGAGTCGGTGAGCAGCTGAACCTCGCAACCGGAGACAAGAGATCTGCGGCTTTCTTGAGACAGCGCCTTGACCTCGACGTCCAACGCGGAAACGCGGCGTCCGTCCGGGGCACGCTGCTGAAGTGGTCCCAACCCACTCTATACGAGTAATATCCTAGTGCACACGTTTGCGGGAGACAATTGTAGCTCCATTTGCATTCTTAATAAATCAACTATATAACACGGTTACAGCTGCGTCCCAAACAAGCATGTAGACACGCTCAAGAGGTGTCAGAGTTGGGCGTGTAACTAAGCTTCAGCCCCTTGACTACTAACAGATCTAACAGCTCGAAGCCTGGCTCTATCGCCAACGGATTGTGCTCTATTAATTACTTGACTATAATGACTTGCTAGTCACTTTTCTTGCAGAGGGGCCAATGTCCAAATGTCTTTGTTATCCCTATCATCAACAGGAGAGTCGAATAACGACGACGATCCGTCGGTCAGCTTTTGAAGTTCAACGTTATAAGCGTCCCACCCCATCATTGTCATAACTCTGTCCGCAGCCTGGGTCAATGACGACACGATTGCAGACCCTGCTGTCATGACGGCGTCCGGCACACCTAGGTGGGAACGGGAGCATTACCCGATCCGTTGCCACAGCGATCAGCCTAAGATTTAGTATGTTGTAACATAACCAGATGCAATATATATATATATATATATATATATATATATATATATATATATACTGCGTCTATAATAAGCGTATGTGCTCATTTTAATGTTTGGTAGAACTCGGCAAACATTTTGTTTCAATAGAAGGAGGGGGCGGAAATGTCTTGTTTAGTAGTGAGGGTAAAGTTTATAAATGTAGTTATTATGTCTTCTTTCTCCTAATTGTAACATAATTGTGCAAAATCTACGTTTGCGGGAGAACCAGTCAACACATGAAGGAACCGATCATACCAGCGTGCCTGGCGGAAAATTCTGCATAATCATGACTCGCGACGCAAGATAGCGAAAGGCAAATAGCCAGATTAAGGAAAGTCATAAACAGTCGTTATGTTGTGATGTTTTAAGCTGAAGGTTTTACGTTTAGAAATGTAAATGTCGTCATTACGACCAAAAATGTACGCCATGGTGATGCGTTACGTAGTTGTCAAGTAACTAAGATTTTTCGACAGCCATAGTTGTTGAGTTTTTCGTTGAGACTTTCACGTTGAGAACCGTAAAAGTTTGCTGAGACGTTTTAGCCTCCTCTTTCTATTGGCAAAACATATTTTCTTGACAAGTTCTACCGAACTTCAAAATATGTACCTAACGTCCTGATAAACCCTTGCTGAAGTAGTTAAAATGCTAGCAAGTATGCATGCCGTCACGTTGACACGGCGACAACTACGTAACGCAGCGCCATCACTTTGATATCAAAATTCTGGACATTAAGTTTGGTTTTGCCTGAGAATAGTCGTTTGAGCGTACGTTTACGGCCGTAATGGCAACATTTTACGTTTTTTAACGTGAAAGCTTCAACGTAATACATAACAGCATATCGACTTTTCATGTCATTCCTTAATCCCGCTATTTGCCTTTCGCTAGCTGGTGTCGGGTGTTATTCAGATTGTGCAGAATATCCGCTGAAATCCGTCAAACACGGCGGTATGATCAGTATTTTATGCCATGACTGGTTCTCCTGCAAACGTAGATTTTGCACAACTATGTAGGAAAAAGGCAAAATAGTTATAAATTTAATCTCCACTCTTAAACAAGATGTTCCCGTCCCCTCCTAAAATTGGGCAAAAAATTATTTTCTACTAAACCTTAAAGTAAATACATATAGTTATGGAAGACCCTGCATATGTGTGTATGGGAATGTGCCCGTCCGTAATTTTGTATTGTTTTTTGTTTATTCCTGTTGATTTTTGCATCAGTCAATATTTTAATATAAGAAGGGTTCTCGAGCATGATCTTCTTTATAAAACTGACGCTGTATAGAATAAGATCTATTTAAAGATCTAGGCTTGTTGTTACCAAACGTTTTGTACTCGGGGCATTTTAGAGTATACTATTATGATCTACTTTTGCCGTTCCACTGAGAAGGGAAGTGAAGGGAGCATGCCGGGTACTACACCGCCTTATACTCAGGCCAGTTTTGAGTGTGAAGCCGATAGAATGTATTGATACTACAACACACAAGACGACCATCGCATGCCGAACCTGTGCGCCCGCAGATAGGCAACTGGAGTATGTCAGAGGTACTTTTTTGCCTATATATTCTAGCCTGTGAGACTATCCGGCGCAATATCGTTTTTAGACGGTTGAATGCGAATAGCTAGTGGCGTCGTCAAGCTGACAAATACAAATACAGATATCGAGCGCATTTGGCAAGACGTCACCCGAACTAACTGGGCTACGTTAACACTTATAACTGACAGAGTAGAGGACTTTCTAAACGACTGGAGGATGGGACGAGGAGGATGCTTGTTTGAAACGGCGAACTCCAAATCGCGGTGTTTTCTTTAGCGCTCTGACAAGCACGTTTTAGACTCTCGCAATAGACCGAGATACGAAAGTGTCTAGACGCTTCCATCGCCAGTGCCTTCTCGTTACTTGACCTATACAGACTTTCCCCAGAAGAAGATTGTTGCCGCAAAACGGCGCACAACCAGGTCCAACACAGACCAGTAGGGAGACCGAGGCCGGGGCTTGTTCAGCAATAGCCGGCCTGTCGTTCGTGTCTGCTATGGAAACATCCCGTTTCGAACCTCTTGACATATCGGGACATTTCTGTCTCTTCAGTATTGTGTCGCCGAGCCGATTCGGTGACAATCTAGTGTAAATGATTCAGGACTGCATGAAGTGAAACAGTCTAATGGGGAGACAATGTTCATTACGGTGATCTTGAATAACGACTAAAAAGTAAAAGCACCGAGCAAGATGGCTTAGTGGCAAAAGCCCTTGCCTTGCATTCGGGAGGCCTGGGTTCGAAACCCAGACCGGCCACTCCTTAATTGGTTTTCATGGTTCCCAATTTGATCAAGGTGAATGCCGGAGTGAATTAAAAAATCGACCATAATCGAAAAAAAACCGGAAGGCGAAGAAAATGCCGCACTTATCGAGTGAGTCAAATATTATATATATATATATATATGTTTTTTGGCAAGACCATGATGACATATTGATGTTCAGATCGTTTCTATTTTTGGTTGCATTACACAAACAGGTTGCAATACATTGTCGACTAAGCAGGCGTCAGTATAGAATACAACGCCCTTTTTGTTTCGTTTTTGTGCATCTGCCCGATTATTGAACTTCCTTCGCGCACCCATCGATACGGAACGCAGCAACAACAACGACAGCAGCAGCAAGGAGCCACCGGCAGCCACGGCATCGATCGCAACAATACCCCTATTAATTATCACTATACGGAAATATTGTTTAGAACGTATTTATTCGCCGATAGAATTGATAGGGCCATCCACCCTTTGGATCGCGCCCCTGGACAGCACAGCAATTAAGCCGCTTACAAATTAATATAACACGTCCTCCTTATTGCCTACGTGACGCTAAAAAAATATGTATATATACATATATATATATATATATATATATATATATATATATATATATATATATATATATATAATATATATATATATATATATATACAGAATTACGAGTATATTACAATTCCAGAGTATTTGGGTCAGAAACCCATGACCACTCTTTCGCGCGGAGATAATTATTCACTCCCAGGTGCTAACGTAACAAAGTTTTACAAAATAAAACTCATCTAAATTATAGAAACGTTTGTATATCACTTATGCGTCTGTCGCCGGCTAGGGTCCGTTCAGGACTAGACACACATTTCGTCAACGACACTACCACTGCCACTGCGTCGATTTTGTTGGGTCAAAATTGAGATTCTTTGTTCTAGAACGTCGTTCGATATTTATTGCCTGTAAGGTTACCTAGCTTAACGTTGATGCGATTAAACTCTAATGGACTATCTAGGCTCTAGCATCTTAGAAGCAAACGATGTGAGCAAAGTTTTACGCGTGTCCAACATTTGAAAACCTACGACATAAGCTCTTTCAGCCTCCTCTGCTGCGTACCACCTTTGAGACGCTTCGCGTCAGACCATACAGGGATGAGTGAGTACGGACTCGAAGAGGATTTATTTGGAGTTATTCATTGGCCGTTTGCTGGCGCCACAGGGAGACATCGATTTTTGATCGACACTTTGTGAACGAGCACGTATCTCTAAAAACAATATTAGATGTCAGTAGCAGCCGTAGTGACGGACAACCTGCTGGGACAGAATGGCCAGGAGTATTATTGGTCTCATTGGCCTTTGATGGATGAGCACGCAGAAAGGCGGCTGGGGCGTTGTCAGGCTGGCGCCGCTCTGCGCTCGGCCTGTGCGCGTTATATATAACAGTATATTATGTATGTGTTGATCCACGATGCTACTTCGTCTGCTAAAGCCTCCGCCTAAAGAGCTTTCCAGACCTCCTCTTCACGCTTTTCGCATCAGCAAGTTATCTGTAGTAGTGCAGATACCAAACAACAACAACATCACTATCATCATCAACAACAACAACATCGTCATCAACAACATCAACACCAACAGCAAGAGCAGCGGTAACAACAACAACAACAGTGGTGGCCATGCTATGCATGGTGCTGCAACAACGATAATCTTAACGGCAACAATAATAATGTTAGTCTAGTTCATAACGGGAATTCTTCGAAGCAAAGAAATAAATTGTGAACACTTTGCAAGGTGGACAGCACTTAAAAGACACGCCTACCGGGTGGTGCGACCATTGCGCATATTGAAAAAAGCCAACGTAAGCCGATTAAGTCGTAGTAACCAAGTTCTGAGGTGGATTATTAATTTTAAATTTAATTTAGATGTTAGATTTTTTTATTTAAACGTTAGAGTGTCGTTCTTCTGTTTTTCCCTTATTTGTCTAGCGACAAACGAAAGTTGACTCGGCGAAAGAGACGGCGATCGTCCGTCTCTCGAAAAACCGCGTAACCCCGCGTTACAGGTAGTGATACATACTTCCCAAGCATACTCGTTCGGTGCGATTTACCTAAGATTTGCAGATCTGTGTTCAAGTTATAAATAATTGAATTCAAAAGTATTATTGTTAGGGCAACGCAAATAGGTGTCCGCAACCCTCGTCGTAGAGCTGGGCAGGAAAATAATTCCCGCGGAAAAACTGGAATTGGAAAACTCGTCCTTTCACTGAGCGGTTATAATTTAGAAATACGGAATTTTACCAACGCAAATAAGCGTGCACTTAGTTATACGTGGCAAAAAGTTATGTTTTCTAATGCGATACATCTAACAGTCCGGACATGCTTGAATATTCATGCGTCTAAAATATCCTCCAGCCGATGATACAACTGCTTCGTAATTATATCTAAGTTGCTTGCCGACACGATCATGTTTCTTTCCGTACGGTCAGCGTGCACTCGTTGACATGCGATAACCGCCTGAGCATTATTGCAGGAATTGCATTAATGTTATAATGATAACGGTGACGATGATAACCATCGTCATATTTTTCATTAAAAATTAAATAACGTGGAGTTCCACGGAGAGGCGCGGCGCTGAGTAAGTCAAAGCAGAAAAAAAACACGAAAAAGTCCGACTGCAAAGCTGCACAAAATTGGGTTACAGCACGCTGCAAACAATGTCGTAATTCTTGTAATTTTTTCTGTCGTTCTTTGTTATCTATTTGTACTTCTCCAGCCGCTCGCGCCTCCCCTCGTTTCATCAGGCCGTTAAACAAATCATCATCATTCCTGACCCTATCTGACGGGTAAGGGGACCACGAGATCCACGGAGAAATCAAACTTACCTTATTATTATAACAGTATGCTGCGTATGTTTCGTCCAGTGTTTGGATCTACGGCAGTTTCTATTTTTCGTTGGCTATCCTATCTAGCCTAGTCTAGTTCTGCTCAGCTGAGCCGAGACAATCCGGCAGATCCAATTGTGGAGAAGTGCGCAGTGAGTGGTGCGACTTTTTCGACCGCTGACTTCAACGACAGCAGCAGCAACAAACAACAACAACAACAACAACAACAGCAACCACAACAACAAACAACAACAACAACAACAGCAGCAGCAGCAGCAACAACAACCACAACAACCACAACAACAAACAACAACAACAACAACAACAACAACAACAGCAGCAGCAACAACGACGACGCAGACAGCAAGAAAACTCCTGCCGTGCCAGCCACTCGTCCCGTGCCCACGCCCGCTCCCCCGCGCCCCTCCACAGAAGCCATTTACCCTTCGCTGCACGGTTTGCCGACCTGGCTGACAGGGCAACCTGTGCGAATCTCTGCGTGGCAGACTGCAGAGTCGCCGCTGAGCAGAGTCGCCGCGTGTTACAACGGGTCTCGCTCTACCTCTCTGCTGCTTTGCTCTGCTCTACTCTACTCGGCTCTACCCCTTTCGTCGACGACGGCGGTGACAACGACGACGACGACGACAACGAATGATGAGATGATGACGATGATGATAAAGATGACAATGAGGCCCAGAATCAGACGACAAGCGGCCTGCCGCATATCGAGGAGGCAGGCAGGAATACAGGCTGGTTGGCCAGCGCCAGCAGGCCGCCACGCAGATAAATAATGCCTAGGTGAATCCGAAGCCAGAATGGCGTCTGCTAAAGTTGTAGTAGCAACAGCAATAGCAGCAACAAGACATCAACAGCAACAGCAGCAGCAGCGGCAGCGGCGCCATTAGCGAGACCGATACCAGAACACTATTTATCATCGTGCCCTATTAATGGCTTCGCTGGCACTAAATTGCCGCCCTTGTTACTGTGGTTTGGTCGATTGTTTCGCCGCAGCCGCCCTAGGAACAATCACGGCCACGCTCCCATACGCAACACGACACAAGAACACGACGACGACGACGACGACGACCATGCCAGTCGTAATGCGACATGCGGCCTATGCGACGCTAAACGATGACGAGTCGAAACCACCCGTTTCGGCCCAATAATGATTAGTCGGTTTGTCAATCGGCCCCATCAGTCGGTCTGGCGGTCTGTCGGTTGGACGAGGGACACGCTACTCAATTCGATTTGCACCTACCCTTCGAATCCGACTTAGTAGTGCTCGATGCTAAAGGGTTGCCATTCGAACGACACCTATTCGTGGCGTGTATGTTCGCATGCACAGAGGTATGGATCTCTGGTATGGCATAGTGATGTGTTATGTCATACATGTATACACATGTATATATGCATACTCTAGTCAAAACTAGGTACCCGTCAATAGGCTGAAGAAAGCGTGTCACGTATATGAACGGGTGAAGTTTTTAGCGACTTCAATTGCTAGTTTCGTATGGAGTGAGACATGTTAAAGTACGAAATAGATAATGTGTGGTGTTAATACACATTTTAAATATTTTTATATACGAGAACTAAGGTTCCGTGATTAAAAACTTAAATTAAAAAGAAATACGTGTATTAAAATTTTTCAAAATTTTAAACGCGGTTTATTTACGAAAGTGCATTTCACTTCGCTTAAGTTCTCGGCAAATAAAATCTAAGGAGTGCTTTGTAAAAGCACTTTACAGAAACGGTAATCACAGTGCTTATTGATCGTCACACAAGGACTTCAAAACACCACTTGGTGCGTTTGTCAACACACTGAACACTATATGAGGCAACACACCTGGTAATATGCACTCAAACGAAATAGTCCACTAGTTCAGCATCTTCCGAATTTACAACAACTATAGGTTAACACGTGTGGAAAAATATTACTATCGAAATCAGAGTGTGTATCCTCATATATACCCGGATATACCTAGGTCACAAACCTAATTGCGACTGTGCAATTAAAAGCCACTGTTCTAAATCACGAGCGAACCGTGTTTCGCAGTTAGGCATCCAATGTGCTTGGGCTGCAGGTCTGGGTTTCAGGGAGGCGCAAGTGTGTGTTGACTAGACTTCAAGGATACAAAGGGCATGCAAAAGTTACTGCACGTCTAGTTAATGTCCGGCAGAAAGTAGAAACTAGTGAAATTGCAATCTTCATAGGCACAATACCTAGCACAATTTTATGTGCTAACATTGAAAGGCGCAGCGTTTAAATGTTTTCCACTATGAGTAGGTTATATATACCTTTTGGGCTGACTCTCCGCCAAGATTTAACGTTCATGGGACTGCTTTTCGCATTGCTTTATAAACGGACCCCTATAAATACAAATGCGCAACGGTGGGGCTCAAACCCGCGCCGATATGTGTCTCCTCAGGTCGCGAGGCGCAGGGGAATGCACCACGCCACCGAGTTCGACCCTGCGTGTAGGTTAAAAGGGCTGAACAAGTCACGGACCGAATCCCTTTGACTCCTAGAAAAAAATAGTTTTCAGTGCATCATTCTGTATCACTTTGGCTTTCCGGAGAGTTCTGTCGTAGCCACCACCCCAGAGAAAGATACAATAGCAAAGCACTGGTAAAAAAGAGCACAGCTTTGTACACCAGAAGGAAGCCCTCTGTGGGAACTCCAATTAATTTCATTTTACGCAGCGCTGATATTACAGCATAGCGTTTAGGTTCAATATAATCCCGATGCCACCTGACTTAACACACACACATATATATATATATATATATATATATATTCTCAAGAGGAAACACTAACCATTTGTTCTTTTTTATTCACGTTTATTTAGCAATTTTAACATTATTAAAAACAAAGTTAGATTCCTCGTTACCCTTCCATTCCATTTTACCCCTTTACCCGACCCGGCTGCGTGGGCAAAAAACATTATAATTTTAGTTGTAATACTTTGTAAGATGGCATGCTAGAGAATACATATCGGGGAGAAATTACAAACTGCATTTTTATTATTTTAGTTTAACTTAATAATTGTATATTCTTCCTAAAGTCACACTTGCACGGCTATACAGCTCTCGAGGGTTTATGAAAATTTATTTTTGAATCGTTCTAAACGATCGTTAATTTTAGATTTTAGCCTTGAGTACATAAAATTATCCACAGACGCAGAGAATAGTAAATAAATAAGAGGGTTGGTGTAGAAAAATAAACTTTTTTTCTCGATGAAAGTTAATCGATATAGCAAGTTGCTATTGTACGACGATTTCTTCCATACAACTGTCTGCTAGCGATGCATTTTATGGAGTCACTTCACCGACTCCAAAAACGAGCACTGAAAGCAACTCTGATCCTCTGGTTGCATGACTCAACGCAACCGCACTACAAAGATTTAGGCATTCTACCGGTTCCAAAACTTATAGAATACTCTCTCGAAGTTGGAATTAATCGTGTACTACTTGAAGTGCATCCAAACTTACCTGGTTTGGCCACCCCAGCAACGCTTATGTCTACAAGGGGTAACACATCTAACTTGTTTATTCTGTCACACACCAAGTCCAACCAGTCAAAGCTATCGATCAGAAACATCGGAGTCTCATACTAGAACAAACTACCGACCTTCGTCATGCAGACAAAGTCTCTGCTCAAATACAAATGCGACCTCAGAGAGCATTATCTCAAAAGCTCTAGCATCTGGTTAAAAGTAATATATGTAATATAAACCATGTTGCAACACTTTGTAACCGTAACAAACTATCGAGCCCGGTGGCGTGTTGCATTCGCGTGCGCCTTGCCAACGGAGGAAACTTATAGGTGCACCGGTTCGATCCTTGCCGTTGCACATTTACACCTATGAGATCCGTCTTACAAAGCAATGCGGAAGCAATTTCGTGGACGTTAAATGTTGGCTTGACTCAGAGTCAGTCTGAAAGAGCTTCTGAAAAAAACGCCGTTGCAAACTAAGCAAAAGTAAAATATGATGTATATTGCGTTGAGTTCTTTTTCCAACTAGCTTTGATGGCTGATTCGAGAAAATTACTCGTGAAACTCGGTAGGTGCATCTGCCTGGGTATGTTCAATGTTTTTTTAAATTGCAAAGCAGTGTAGCGGGCGGGCAAATGGTAGTGCTACCAACAAGTTTTGCAATTCTAGCTATGACGTGGTGGTGTGGTGCATTTGCCTGCGCCTCGCGACCGGAAGAGACACATAGGTGCGCGGGTTCGAGCCCCGCCGTTGCACATTTATATTTATGTCTATAAAGCAATGCGAAAAGCAGTTCCGTTAAATCTTAGCTGAGAGTCAGCCCGGAAAGTAGCAATGACGTTGACCACCGCACCGTGAAACTCCCAGCTGCGGTCTCAAGTGGTGATTTTTGAAAAAAATATGATACAAAGTAATCCAGACGGCAACTGACGGCGCTGAGAGTATGCACCTTTAATTTTTAGCAGTGTTCTTCTATGCGATCGCTGTTGCTTAAGCAGCACAGAGACTCTGTACATGCAATAAACTTTGCAAAGCATATATATATATATAGTCTGTTAAGCGTCAACTTTAGAGACAAAAATATGGATATGATAAGCTAAAAAAATTCGACGTGCTGAATTTGCTGTATGGAACAAGAAACAGTAAATCATATTGTAATACGTTATGCAAGTCGAGGGCTCGTAGTGTAAGATCTCGTTGAGACACTATGATTTAGTGAGAAAGCCGAACAGAATAAAATGAGCAAAACGTGGTTTAATTAATCGTTTTTTCACTTTACTTTTTAATCAGTTATTATATAGGGCAACCCGCGCCTCTTATTAAGAAAGATTCTGCAAAATAAAATGTAAATTGAATTTAGGTACATGCGCATGTGTTTATGTTTAGTAGCCGAGCACAAATATGCTTAATATAAAAACACTTGTTTTCTAGTGCCCAGAGGACCATTGATCAATAGGCCGAACGCGCAGAGCATTTATTGCCGAAATTATGGTGACAATAGTTAGAACAAACACAGCTCTCGTTAGATAGTCTACTCAAATGGCGTGACCAACCTTAGTGACCTAAACAAAAATACAACAGTTAATTAAACTTCATAGAACCAAACAACATATACGCCATGCGCACATGACTTGATCTCGTATTGTAAGCGTTGCGCGCCTTGCTCTAGTCTAAAACGGCAACATTTAGCCTACACAGTCATAAATATTGTGCACAAAGTATAAAGCTCCGTACTTGAAACTAGAAGCATTGTAATAATTGTAATTTACAATAAATTATTTTGCCGCCACAGCGTCGTAATATTCAACGACGGAGACGCACTACCGATATTCACACCACTCTTCGTTCTGCACGAAAGCCACCACTCCTTCGACTCCCTGGAAGGTCCACACACTGATACTGCTGTTATCGTCATTGTTGTTATTTTTGCTGTTATTATTGCAGACTTTTTGTTGTTGCTGTTGTTGTTTGTATCGTTGTTGTTGTTGTGGCTGCCGTTGTCAATCTGTCAGCAACCACAACATCGACAACGATGATGACAAACACGGTACGAACTCGTCCAACCTCGAGCAGTAGGTAAACCCTTTTGCGGTTCCGACAGACAGATATACAACTTAATGACAGAGAACATATGCCGGCGATCGACATACACACACAGATCCCGCAACACATAGTGGCCCATGTCTGGCCGGTCGAGTCTGGGCTGAGACTGGTTGGTCTCTATGACTACAACAACGGCTTGCTGGCAGTGGCCAACAATGCCAGCTTCCAATCGATTTGGTCCACTCTATTCCTGGCAGCGTGAAACAACTCACCGCCTTCGGTCTGACTTCTTTTATCCTTGCGTCCGTCAGCCCGTTCTCATCTTATTCCTTCCCTTATTCCTCCCGCCTCCACCCCGCCCGCCTCTTCTCCCGGGCTCATCTCCGTCGTCGGCCTCCCCGCTTCGTCCTTCTTCCCCGGCCTCAGCCGGCGCGGCGTAATTGAGTTGAACAGCGGCAAGCGTGTGATCGCAGTACTACGACGAGCGAATGACCTAGCGGCGACATGCGAACGAAGACAAAGAAAGCCAATGGCGAGACACGCGCGTCGACAGGTGAGCAAATGGCGCAATCGTTACCATACATATGCTTATCTCTCTACCGCCTTTTCTTTGCCCATTCGCGCGCTCTCTATCTTTTTTTTCTATATCTCACTTTTTTTCTCTTTCTATCTATTACCCTATCTTTATTTCTTTCCCTCAGTCTATACTTGTTTCTAACTCCAGGTCAGCCGCCTACTCCACCACCACCACCACCACGACCATTACCAACACCACCACCAAGTAGAGCAAGAACGGAACAAAGCCTGTCTGACTCGCGGTAGAAGCCGGACTCCATATCGAAACGTGACGTAGAGAGCATTTAGTCAGTCAGTGGTTGTTATGTCAGTTGCGTGAGCGTAGCGTTATGATGGGCTGGCTGTGCGTTCGTGTGAGCGTCTTGGCTGTGTCTTGGCTATGTTGTTATAGGAAACAGCAATAACAGACTAAAAAGTTCGCTTACATTTCGCTGATTACCAATCGCCACCCTTACCGGCAACAGCAGCAGTAGTAACAGTGGCGTTATGATGAGGAGTGCGCTGACAAAAAAAGCTTGATGTTGGCTCAATCAACGTCACCATGAATCGTGAGGCGTTATTAGGCCAGACAAAAAAGAACATATATATATATATATATATATATACATATATATATATATATATATATATTTAAGAGACAATGTACCGTCACCCCTGTATACTTTGTGTCGGGATTAAGCCCACTGCTCATACTGCAGGAAGTATGTGGCAGCTGTATAGCCTACATATGCATGCATTTGTAGGCACACACATATATATATATATATATATATATATATATATTTAAAACGCACTAAAGAACATTAAAAATGGATGCCTCGAGTGAAGACCTCGCCTTATTTTGTAGGCGGCTCTGTCATATTTTTCTTAAAAATCTGCTTCTAATGCGCTGCTTTCATGGGTAGCCTAACGCGAGAGTATCTTAAAACATAATCCAACCCTTCGAAACAAAAATGTATGACTTGAACGCTTGATTAAACGCCAGATTGGCACAGCGCCTTAGCCATTTGGAAACCAGGAAGCTGCTGTAGATTTTACGCTCTGCTAAGACCCAATTCATCTAGGATAACAAAGGCCTTCAAAATAAGATTACTAGACGTGATGTGATTTCTCTCTCTCTCTATATATATATATATATTTATAGAGAGAGAGAGAGGTATGTGTGTATTGTTCCGCATATCCTTTTTAGGCGCGCGTTTACCCAACGAGTTGTAATTATAAGGCAGGAAATTGGCGCTCAATAGCCTCACAGAGACGGCGTACTCATCCGTCTTAGTGAGTGATTGGCACGAATAATATCCCGGTACAGAACGGTCGCAAAATTGGCTGAGACGACCTCATCGCGTTTCAACATGACCTCTCTGTTTCAATTCGTTTTTCCACGCTTCCTCTCCGCCTTTCTCTAATGAGCACGATTGCGCGACCATTATTACTATAACGCCACTATTTCTGCAACTTTCACTACTACAACTACTACTACCAAGAAGTCGCGCCCGCTCTGAACCTAAATCACCCTTTTTATTCGTAGGTGAACGTATAGTTGCTGCCTTAAGCCTTGGACCGTGACCTTTCTACCTACAACAACTGATACACCCATATACACATACATATGCCTATCCTCGTTTGCCTTCACGAGAAGACCTCACTTTCAGGAGCTAGCTGAAACGTACCGGCGCAAAGTCATTGTTTGCTTTTAGTCATAACAAAATGCATACGTGGTTTGTCAAAAAGTTTGCTGCCAATATGCGCAGTGGTCAAGCCAGGAAAGAAATGCAGGTGTCTTAGCGGTGTTCTCAGGCATTTCAAGTGTATCACAGCTATAGCTGTCCAGCAGCATTCGACAAGCGGCAAGATCATGTTAGTTGAGTGGTATGCGAGTAACTATGCTATCAGTAATAAGACCCGAGAAGTTAATTTGACGTATAGTCTAAACTACGTGCCGGTGGCGTTGTGCTCTGTATAGACAATATGTGTGAAAGTTCAATTAGCAACGTCTACTTCTTCAACATATTTTATCACAATTATATACTAAAATAAAATTATATATATATATATATATATATACAATATATATAGGGTGCAACAATTGTTTTTAAATAATTGATATAAGGTATTGTAGAGCTCGTTAAAGCAAATATTGTTTTCAATGAAACATGGTCTCTGATAAGTCTTGTTTCGGAGTGAGAGTGAAATTACTACAATTTGTGACACTAGTGTTTTTGCCCGAAATAGGAGCATAAAATATGCTGTTGCGAGACAACCAGTCCTATTATACAGAAACTAGGGTAAAAAGTGTCATAAATTGTAGTAATATTACTCTCACTCCGAAACAAGACTTTTCAGAGACCATGTTCCTTCGGAAAAAATATTTGCTTTAACAAGCTCTACAGTTCCTCATATCGATAATCAAAATGTCTTGTTACACCCTGTACATATATATTTATTAATAAGGGGTCATGGTTTTACATTATCTCCGTATGGAGACCTTTGTGCTCACCGTTTGCTGTGTTTGTTGCCCTGTTTCAAACACTTTGCAGGAATGGTAGTGGCACGTTTAGTACACTCGAAACAGATCAAACAACCTGTCCCACCACGCGTCTTGACAGCACTAAGCCATCAACTCAGTGCACATCAAGGACAACTTGGGTCTTTGCCGCTACGTTTTGCCTCCGATTTGGCTGTGAGTTCATTTTTCTACACTGGTAAGGTATGAAAATGATATTATTCCTACTTGAGATCTCAACTGACAGCTTCACAACAACAAGCACTACTGGGCACAGTACAAATATGGAGCTCATTAATAATGAGTATAGTAGCTCAACGAGAAGTACCGACACAACAACAGCAGTGGCCTCAAAAAGAAAGATGAACGTGATGGGTGTGGTAGAGCGAAAAAGGATGGGAACACCAGTGCGTTGGGGCGAGCGGTCACACTTAATTTCACTTGCCACACCAAATCTGCTAGCAACTGCTAACAGCTGTCTGCAGATGAGTAAATTCACACGAGATAGAAAATAACCGATAAAACAATGCACAAAAAATATCGTAGGAAGTCTGCCTTACCGCGAACGTCACAAATACTATGCAGGTGGGATCTTCTACATTTATTCTCTCCGTGCCACAGGCCTTAAGGCCCATTGCGAGCGCCGAGACATGCTTTGTACTGAATATATGCTAACTAAATATGTATGTTATATTTTAAAGGAATCAAGGGAAAGAAAGCAAAAAAAAAAAGTTATTCAATTTACTGTTGGAAATCATTTCCGTAAGGTTGGCGTTTAAACTGGGCAGTATTAGGCGACATAGGCTAGAACAGATTTTGTGCGGTGCAGGGTAACAGAAAAGAAACAAAAACCGTGACAACACCCATTACGACAGCGATAGACAAGCTTCAGTGCTCTCTGCGTCTTCCATGTCTACAGCTTAGAGCTAAGCAGGTTCGGCGACAGTATAAGGCCGGGCCTTCGTTACCGTAGTGAGTGGAGACACCGAGCTTGTCTGGTGATCGGCATTAGTTCAGAAGCCTTTTTCTCGGTTTCCCACGGTGAGTAAGCCGGGAGTGTCGAAGCATGTCCTGATAACAGTGGAAAAAAACGCGATGACGTATTTGCTCGCTGTCACTGCTAACTGTTTTTCACGTTTCGCCCCATCACACGAGAGCAAAAGCTTCCTACAGAGGGCATCATTCATCGATCCGCATAATGAGAGCTTGGGAAAGCACCCTGAAAGCTCGAATGACGAACGCAGACGGTACCAATCGTTCTCTGATTGCCGGCCATAATCCTGCTTGCCGAACTAGTGCGGCATTGGCAATTCACGCAAGTTCCTGCTTGTTTACCGCTATTATCATAGATAAGTGCTTTCGTGTTTATAATCATCGCTTTTTGTTTATTAATTCTTATTATTATTATTATTATTATTATTTACATAGATTCTTTTTACAAGTTTCATTGTATTGTTCTCCAATTGCCGTCAATATAGTAACAATGTTTCATAGCCCTATAACGTGCGTGTGTGTACGCGTGTTGCTCATATAATTATTTATGCATGGGAAACTAACTAAACTAACTAAGTTTGTGCAAATTTTATGAATGAATATAATTTTTAAAAATATATTTTACATTTCGACGTAATTTTCGTCACATCGCTATTCCATCAAAGTCTAAAATCGATGGCAAACTCCAGACCGATTTAGCGAATCACATAAGGTCAACGTACAAAAATGCAACTTATTGTATATTACGTCTTCAATTGTTGTTATTACTCAGTAAAAATTTGTCACTCGTAAAAATGCGTATAAATAGCTGACAATGTCAACGGTGATTACAAGGCCTGATAGTTTAATTTAGAAAACAGGTTGTTGAATTGTAAGCGTTCCATTTTTTAATACATATATTTATATTATTATCTATATATAATAGTATATGTATATTATATATATATATATTGATAATATATTCTATAGTAGATATATAGATATATATATATTATAGAGATATATATAGTATATAATATAGTCAAAACAAAACCGGACAATTAGATTCTTCAGTAGAGACTGTGAAGAGTATAAATCGAGTTTTACGATTACTACTCCTTAACGGACCCAATTCGACGTGTCAGTTATTACCGAGACCTATGGCCGCAAGCCCACAGTCATCCCCGCATTGGCGTGTAGCGGAATGTCTAGGTACCCAGTCAAGAAGGACCAGGTCGAACGAGTGGATAGTGTTGCCGTCCTATATAGTAGTAAATATATATAATAGTACATATAATAGTAAAAATATTATTATTGTTCGAGTGTCGGTGCTCAACGTCATCTGGGCGTTCCAGTGACACCCTTTACTACGGGGAACGCGGTCGATCTTGGTTCCGCTGTGGTCTTGAAGAGCCTTTTCCCAAGTTCTTTTGTCAGTTGAGTGCATCATTGCCCCAAACGCCGAATGACTAGAGACCAAACGTCGTTGTAACGCTTTTTAGCCAATCCTATCATATTCTAGGCTCCAGCAGCGCTTCAGTTAATTACGCCTGCGTAAATGCAGCAATAATGTTTTCCCTCCTGTGACGATTGGAAGATGATAGTTGTTTTTTTTACCACCGTATAGCAACACAGTGCGGCTAGTTAAGGGCTTGATTCGTACGCTCGAAAGTTTTCCTGTGGACGAAGCTCTTCTCCATCAGACGTAACCGACGCTGCTGGAAGTTTGCGTAGTGGGATCCGTAGCTGTGCACAGGAGAATTGAGCTCAATGTCGTTTTCGCCTAGAGAGGGGGTGGCGGATGTCTCTGATTCCAAAGGCAGTCCCAGCTTACTTGTTGTAATGCAGAGAAACGAATGTAATGGTATCGTTAATCTTGGCTTCATGTATGATTTTTGTCTGTATTACGCGGAACAATGTTTTGAACACACAGCAGAAATAAACATCCTCTAAACTCTAACTGCCACTTTTGTCTTTTCGGATGTTATATTATATTGCATTAATATATTGCATGGCTATATTGATTACTTAGGTTTGTGATTCACCTAGCAATGCTACTAGTACTAAGCATGACTTTGAACACTTGACTGCCGCTGACTAAAGGAGTTGCAAATAGCTTTAACCTGCGAATGCTTTAAATTTATATCGACTTTCGGGTTATATGTAAAGTATGATCAGAGTCATTGCTACATATTATTTCACACAGTTTACCAAAATGTTCGCCCGAGCATGAGCAAATCATATTACAATTCCGTTTTCGTTATCGGATCATGATACAAACGTGGCAGAGATGTTAGGTGCTTGGCTTGAGGAAACATTATGGAGCATTTATTTAGGCCGACATGTCTGCATGTGCAAGTTATGAGAGCATCGTGGATGCCGACATCTTAGTCTGTGCATGGTTACACCAGAGGAACATCAAAGAAGGACAAAAGAGTTAAGTGCTAAGCTCTAAAACAAGCGAAAGGTGAGCAAATTCAAGACTTCGCGCGCAGGTTCACGCAAGACACGCGGAATAATGCGAATGGCCAATGGAATTCCTAACGACAGTACTGCTAGTACAGTTTATAAGCGGCGTCAAAATATCCTCCTGACCACGTAAAGGATCAGGTCTTGCACAAGGCAGACACTTTCAGGACGCTGGACGATGCAGCCAAGGAAGCAGAGTGAGTGTTTGTGCGAAAAGAACGGTTGACGGTAGACCAGGTAGTTAGTTACTGGTGCACACAACAGCCTGGAGCTAAGCTGCTTTGAAAGAAGCAACCGACGGGTAGTTCAGGCAGTAAGAACAGTACAGCTCCGGCTCACGCTAGCCGTGGTCTGGTGCCAGGTCACTGCTACCACTGCTGTGAGAAGCCTGACTACAAAGCTTACAAGTGTCCGTATAAATGAAGTCGACCTGCAATTCATGCGGAAGACCGGACATCTAAAGGTCGTCTGTCAGCAAAGACAGCCGAGTGGTAGCCCAACCTAACATTTCAAAAAATAGGAAAGAACGGAGCGTTTGCCGTACAAATTCAACTACATACTATCGGCGACGAAGGATGGGATGGTCGTAACTAGTACTTGCGTACGTCTAACTGCAACTACATAATGTAGTTATGCTACAGAAACTGATGAAACCCTGACGATAGGTGCACACATTGAATGCGCGCTCTATCGTCTAGGCCAGCGAGGCAACGTTTTCTCTGAATATACGTCTAATTTATTCTGCGTCTGTTCGTGTGCATGCATACTGTTTCTATATATGTATACATGTACGCATGCATGCGTATACTCATGCGTTGTCCCATTTACTTTTACGTTCACACATGCTACGTGTAGCTTACACATGCCATGCGCCATCTCTACGAGCTCGATATCCATCGCAACGCTACAACAACTGTCACCACACGAAGACCGTCACTCACTTTTGTCTTATGATTTCGGTTGACATAGGGGCTAAGAGGATGATGCAGCGGGCAGCGTCTGCTAATACGATCTCATCTTCATAGTTTCTTTCTTTCCTTTCTTCTTTCTTTCTTTCGTCGTCGTCGTCGTCGTCGTCGTTTCTCACTCGAGATTCGAGGTTTTTTCCCCCGACCCACCCTGGCATTCGGCAGTTGTTGGCATTTTTATGTTGCCTTGCCGACAACGAATCACTCGTTTGTATAATCGTTCCGAAAGGGTACCGCCGTCATGATCTTCATCATCATCATCATCATCGTCGTCGTCGTCGTCATCATCGTCACCAACAATATCATGGTCATCGCCATCATCAGCAGCAGCAGCAGCATTCTCCTCCATCTCCATCTCGTCGCTCCGTTGTCGTAACCATTCAAGGTCATGGCTGCTAAGGCGAGTGGCCCTGATTTTGGTTGTGGAGATGAAACGGCCGGCTGATCTGCAAGGTGGCAGGGTAGTGAGCGAACCAGCCAGCAAGCTAACTGGCTCACAGACTCAATGGGCGGATGAATGACGACAGCGCGAGGTTGGGCCGTTTTCTCATTCTCAACAATTCGAGGCGGCGTTCGATGAAGCAAGCAACCTGTCTGCTGGGCGAATTTTTGCACTCACAGACCCCGAAGCAGTCGAAGATCAGAATGATGACAACAACGACTACGAGAACGACGACGACGACGAATAAAACTAAGAAGAAGAAAAAGGAGATGAAGAACAGGAGGATGAAGAAGAAGCAGCAGCAGCAACAGCAGAAGCAGCAAAATAAGGCGAAAAACAAGTAAAAAAACGATGTGGAGGGGGAAAGAGAAAGTTATCGATTGCTGAGCTACCAGCCCAGGCTCGGCAACAGGCTGCACACTCAACAAGTCCGCCGATGCAACTTCGATGCAAACCAAAAGCTTAGGACAGGACCCTGCCGCTAACGTCCCGTCAATGGTTTAGGAGGGGCACCCGCTGAGGCACGGGAGACCACCAATGCATACAGCCAGCGTGGACAGTGCGACAGGCGTAAGAGCATGCGTACCCACCGACGATCAAACGAGTTCGACGAGTGGAGAACAACAACAACAACAACAACACACCAAGAGGCAGCGAGAGAACCGAGATAGAGGTTGAAGGAGATGCGTGCCCACAAGAAAAGCCCTGAAGCAGCCTTCTGAAGCAGGCTCATGACGGCGTAGGGCAGATGAGGCGGTCCGATGACGAGTCGTCCGCCTTGGCCGTGAGGGCAAGGTGCACGCCCAAGGCCACCCGAGACAACCGGTAATATATATTTATATATATATATATATATATATATTATATATATATAGATATATATAGATATATATATATATATATATATATGTATATCCATATATATGCATGTGTGTGTATGTATACTGAGTTGAAGAAGGGAAGGAGCGTCCCTTTTACCTCGGAGCTAACTGCGCGCACAACTTTACGCATATTGAGCGAGCTTTAGACAAGGAATGCCATACGTTGGTGGTTGCTATTTAGAGAAGGCACACAGGCGCACAAAGGGGTGCGAGATCACATCCTGTCTGCCGCCGCCGCTGCCGCTGCCGCAAAGGTTGGATCGTCTGATATCTATCGTCGTGGCGACCAGCGATAAACGTAGAAGGGTAGTGATGCCTTTCTCCGGTGCTCCGTAGAGATGTGTGCCGGCCATGTTTGCAGCGCGACGAACGAGACTCGAGGAACGAAGCTACACCGTGTCGGTAGGATACATCGATAGGTCGAAGCGGTCGTGTTCTGGGTTCTGGGGCGACCCAGTCACTCGCCCACTTTCAATGATCCTCTGGCTGGCCGGCCGGCCGACCGACCAATACTTGCCGATACGTTGATGCCCATGCCTTCCTGCCTTCACCTCAGAGGCCTAAGGAGATGTGTGTGTGTGTGTGTGAGCAGAAGATCTCAGTGAGGAACGTTCAGGGCGCCTCCTCGAATGCGATTCAACTCGTTCGAAACGACGCGACGGGCCGTTTGGGCCCGGCTAACCTACGACCACAACGAGAGAGAGAGAGACAGACAGAGAGAGAGAGATTTTGGCACTTGGCGCTCGTCATCTCGTCGTCAGCCAAGCACTCCGCCAACGATGAATCAAGCGCTTCTATGACGAGGAAACGAGGGGTTCAATCCGGGCGGTTCTAACGGCCGCCGCCTGCACTGTGATCGTATGTGTCCCCCTAAACAGCTTTAACCAGCCTAACCGTCTAAGCTAGGCTACTCCGCCGGCGATAGTGATAGTCTGACGAACACGCTGAAATGACCCTGACAACGACATATGCGCTCGCGCGCGCGAATTCAAAGCACACCGAGTCGCATGGGTACGTTTTGGCCTCTCGGATAGTTGTGTTATCATAGAGACGAATCATAGACAAAGCAATCATCATAATGACCCGTGTAATCATAACCATATTTGCGTTTACCTTGACTTACAACGTGCCGCTATTGCGCAACTTTATTTAGAACATTTACCCCTTAGTAAATGCCTAAAGCTAAAAGTCTATATATATATATATATATATATATATATAACCATACGCATTTACGTATAAAATAGAAACGATATATATATATATATATATATATATATATATATAGGACCGTCTTCTCCTGACGGCAAATTAATTTAGCTTCAATAATTCCTCATTGCGCTTAAAATTTTCATAGTTTCACATTTTTACCAATATTTTTGCTTAGGCTTTTATTATGTGTTTGACGCCTTCATGCCTTGTTCCAGTCTGCATAATCTTCTGCCTTCAATCTTATGTCTCTCTTAAGTTTGCTTAATTGTGCATAGATTTTTAAAGATCTGATTAGTTCTGAACATGTAACTACTATATGTTAAAGGGGAGGGGGGTTGAAGAGCATATGTTTTGAAGATACTGACTGGCTCGATACACAGTGTTGGTTATTTTTGTCGTGAGGTTCCATCATATGATAACAATAACGTAAATACTTTTGACAAGGCAAATTTTGTAGCAGCTCGACCGTAACCCCTATCCTAACTTTACGAAACAATCCTTCCCAAGAACATAAAATATGACTGGTCTATTCACGGGTATTCTGCTAAGGACTCTTATTCTTCTAAAGCTCAACGCTGGCGCTCATAGTATTAGATAACCTTATAAGACAATGTCACGGTCTGATGTATAAAAAATCAGCAATAGAGACCCGGCAGATCCGTTCAAAAAGCATAAAGCGCAAAGAGATACGAGTAGAACATTCGAAAATGATTCAATAGACTTGCCTAAAAACAGTTTATTATTAGGGTATTAAGAAACATACAGGCCAGATAGGCCATACTATAACTGCGCGTACCCATCCTCGTGAAGACAGTATATCGCGGTACTTAATGAACAAATAAAAACTCGTCATAGAGTCACGTTAAAATCGGGGAAACTTCAGTTGTATGTTATTAGCACGTCTTTCTTGAGGCTCTCTTCTTCCTCTTTATGCCGGCGGCATGCATATCTAACTGTTGCTACCTGTTTCTACATTTTACAGACGCGGAGCTCCGCGAGCTTGGTTACGGTGTTCCGAGAATGTTTTTAAATGATCGTTTGAACACTCAATATGGTTGCACTTGTACAACTTTGCCTGTTAACGAAGTGGTTTGGTGTTGACCATTTATTCCTATCTAAAAAACGGTCAACATATTAGAGAAACTTTGACTGCATTAGGAGTATTAAATAGGTACAAGTTTAGATTTTCTAAAATGGCACTTGTAGCGCGTTGCCAGTCAGCGTTACACACACACACATATACATAATATATATATATATATATATATATATATATATATATATATATATATATATATATATATATATATATATATATATATCAGCGCATCTGTCCACTTTATTGATCCCGCTGTTATGTCAGATCATGATTTTTTTACACCGAAAATGGTGCTGTTACATAACACAACGTCGTAACATCCTGACGATTGCATTGTCACTGCCGCTGGCTTCGTTTGCGTGAAGCAACAAAGTCTACTTGCCGTGTCTCCGGACCCACGTTTCTCTTTTTTCTCTTGCTCCTTTCCTATTATATATATATATATATATATATATGTGTGTATAGAGAGAGAGTATACGTCTCACCCCTCTCTATTACTTCGTCTTTGTTTCTCCGTTGGCGAGCGTCGTTTCCTACCGTTCTGCCTAGCCCTTTTCTCATCGCCATTTCTATACGACCCGCCGACCCGCCGCGTAGACTCGAAGCCGACTGACTCGAAGCGACCTCCGAATTCGGAGCGCCCGCCGAGTCAGAGACTCAATTCGGCCTGAGGAGGAGGAGGAGGCTTTTTCTACTTTTTCTTCTGCTGCTGCTGCTGCCGCTGAGTTTGTTTGTGTGAACAGAACAACCCACCGTCTTGGATCGTTTCCTCCCGACCTTTCCCCCACCGCTCTCTCTCTCTCGCTCTGTCTCGAGATCCATCTCTCTATTCCTGTCTCTCGCATTCGCTTTCATTCTCCATTTTTTTGTCTGCTCTCGGCTACCTCGGCTCGGCCCTGTTCCTAGTGTCGTCTATTTGTGGCGCTGGTCTTCTTCGTCTTCTGCTTCTGCCTGTCGACCTGCCTGTTTAGCGAGCGGTTGGTCGAGCGCCAGCGAAACGGGTTGAATGAGAACGGTCTGTCTAGCTGTCGCCTAACCCAATCCGAGCCGACGAGATCCTACGACCCTACTACGACTCAACAGTCAGTTGGTTGCGTAACCACCCCAGTCCCGGCAGTTGGGGAAGCCGGCTGGTTGTGCTCTTGGTTGTGCTCTCTGCACTCCCAGGCCAATTTCGCTGGCTCGCTGGCTGGGTGACGGCAGTCGGCGCAGACCTCACAGTGATTGGCGCCGTAATTATTATAGTTGTTGTTGTTGTTGTTGTTGCTGGTGATGTTGTTTCTGTTGTTGTCGTTGTCGTCGTCATTGTTGTTGTTGTTCTTGGATGATGCTGTTTCTGCTGTTGTTGTCGCTGTTGTTTTGGTTGTTGTTGTTGTTGTGGTTGCTGCTATCGTCTGTTCAGTTTCACTTACTTAAGTATGCAATTTTGAGCAGCATGCATCTCATATAGTAGATGTAGTAGTGTAGTAGTTGTCGTTTTTGTTGTTGTTGTTGTTGTTGCTGTCGTAGCAATGCCGCCAACCGAAGACGCGCGTAATCTGCCTGATATCTCAGGCACACGCTTCAACACACACATAGATAGGTAAACGCGGGCAGACAAAAGTGGCCCACACAACGTAGCTTTATATACGAGTTGAGTTAACTATGTATGTCTTGTAAGGTCGGTATATATATATATATAGAGAGAGAGAGAGAGGGAGAGAGAGAGAGAAAGAGAGCTAAAGGATAAGAGGGAACCAGAAGGAGTAAAAGGGCGAGAACAAGGGGCTAGCATAGAGAAGACTACAGTGAAAGCAAAAAAAAAAAGATGACGAAGGAACGCAGAGAAGCTGGCTGAGAAATCGGGACAGAACCAGATGGTAATTTGCGGTTCAAGACAAGGCGATCCAAAACACCAGACCAAACCAGAGGGAAGGAGAGAGAGAGACACCCGTCTCTCTCTGGGTTCCTGCCGCCAAGGCTCTAACAGAGACGACAAGAAAAAATGAATCAAAGCCAAAAAAAGAACGAATTCTGCTTTTCCTGTCGCACCTAGATGTGAACTGTCTTGTTTTGGGAATAAAGTGCACTTTAGATGAAGGCGATTTTAGCACACACACACATATATATATATATATATATATATATATATATATATATATATATATATATACTAGTATATTATGTACTGCACCGATCCGATTAGAAAACACGCCAAGGTAGTTGTGACATAACCGTCTTCAGATCAAGTCGTGTGCAATAAGTAGCGCTATATATATATATATATTATATATATTAATCAAAATATAAAATGTAAGTCTAATTAAAGCAAAGTTCGATAATTGTTGCACACAACCTGCTTGTCATTACATAATGTATCCGGAAAATACAACATTAATTTGTTTTTACCTTGAAAATTGATACTATATTTGTATACAGAGGCGTATTTGTGTTCGGGAAGTAATCCCTTTAACGGATAATTTATATAAATACAAAATCCCTAAAACAATAATACAACTTTTGCAACTGTATCGATGTAGCTGTTAACAATATACAGAGCGTCCCAACAAGAGATTAACTTTGTTAAACCATCGACGCATTTTTCCTGCCGGTTCTCATAACTGCAGGCTCTCAACAAATCCGACGTCATTGCTCTCGTTTTATAAAACAGCGGGTCGATGTCGGCCATTTTATTTTCTCAATCTAAGACGTGTTCTCTACAAACCGTCGTCTTCGGCAGGTTTTACATTCTCTGTAAGTCCTCAACGAATAACGGCGACCATGCCGGTAAGTACACTAACCTATTCAGGCTAGTGTGGTAGACGTTCAATGCTTTCTTTAGAAAACTGGCTTTGAGTTGATAAAACGCCCTCAAGCTTCAATCTCGTGAGATAAGGCCAAATTACTTTTTTTTGGAGGTTTTGGGAATGCATGATGCACATGCGCCACTAGCAGCCTGCGTGACTAGTGTGAGACTCGCAAACCCACTAAACCCGGATTCCTCCCCACCCCCCAGGCTCGGTATTACTTTGGCATTACATCGAAGAAGGCCAAATCACCTAAACACCGCAAGATGCTGTGGGTGCAAACTTCAGGTTAAACAAGTTAACAGCAACCTCCATCGACAGTCTGCATGGGTCCTTGACACTGTAAAGGGATTGTAGGTCTTTTCGGACTCTTTCTTCAACATGCCTGGACAAGCTTATGCCACGTGAAGACAACACGACCCCCAGATAGGGAAACTAGGGAACAATTTCTTCTAATTCTGAATCCAGTCGGAGCTCATCGTTTTTGGCCAGTCTTCCTCCTCGTCGGAATTTCATCGCTTTTGTCTTGCTCGCATTGATCTCCAGTTTGTTCCGGTTTACATAGCCCTGTAGAGTTACAAGCGACTGCTCCAAGTGAAAGCGACTTCGGGAGAACAATACTAAATAATCGGCATACATAAGCGTTTCCACTTGTGAATGCCGACTATGTATTTCCGCCGGGAGATCGCTTACCAACATTGAGAACAACAGAGGACTCAGGTTATCACCCTGAGCAACACCGGTGGTCTGAGTGATTGGCGCGTACTCAGCAACCCTATCGTCTATCATTACCAGTCCCTCTTGCAAGATGCTTCTTAGAAGCTCTAGCATGCTCAGTGGGAGTCCACTGCGTGCCAGCGTGTCAAGGATAGTCGTTCGCGTTTCTGAATCCGTGTTGTTGCTCAGGAAGTGCCCCGGTAGTTTCTAAAAATACTTCCAGGCGACGGGTTAAGATAGCCGACAGAAGCTTATACATTACGCTCTTTCTAGTTATTCCTCGGTAGGATGATGGAACCAGCGGGTCTCCCTTTCCCTTAGCAATGATACTAATAAGACTGGTCCTCCATTCCACGGGTAATTGTGATGTTCTAAACACTTCACTGAAAAGAGCAGTGAAACACGGCACCAACAACGTGATTTGCCGAAGATGTTCGTTTATCACTAGGTCAGGTCCGGGGGCCTTACTCAGCGGCGCGTTTACCATTGCTTCAGTTACCTCCGAGTCGATAAAAGGCGCGACAGGGCCTGGCAAGCTTCCTGATTCGCTCGCTCCATGCAGAACATACTACAGGAGCATCGCTCGGAATGGTTCGTGCACCGGCAAAAATTTTGCGGAAGTGCTCGTTTAATTTCTCAGGCTGGATTGAACATGCAGTGGCGCGTCTATCGGTACGCTACCATTTGTGTGGTGATTGGTGTGCCTCGACCAGTAACTTGTACTCACTTCGCTCTTTATGCTCCTTTATAGCTTTCTTTACCACTTTCTTGTACGTGCGGCTTAGCTGAGTGTAAATGGGCATCATCTCAGGGCGTGTACGAGCTAGGATGTATTGGCTTGCACCATGAAGTGCTTAAAGGAGCGGCACTGTGTTGCTATACGGTGGTAAAAAAAAAACAACTATCATCTTCCAATCGTCACAGGAGGGAAAACATTATCGCTGTATTTACGCAGGCGTAATTAACTGAGGCGTTGCTGGAACCTAGAATACGCTAGGATTGGCTAAAAACGTTACAACGGCGTTTGGTCTCTAGTAATTTGGCGTTTGGGGCAAGGATGCACTCAACTGACAAAATAACTTGGGAAAAGCTCTTTAAGACCACAGCGGAGCCATGATCGACCGCGTTCCCCCAGTAAAGGATGTCATTGGGACGCCAAGATGGAAGTTGAGCACCGACACTCGAGCAATAGCTTAATAGGCAATATTGTAGATGTTATCTAACTAATATATTAGTAATTGTGATGCATATACATATTGATATTAATAAACCTCTGTTCAAATATTTCACTATTATCATCTCAGCATTGTTTCGGATTATATGGTTCCCCTGACAAGGTTCACGACTAGATGCGAAAAGATACGCCACGATAGGTACATTCTCAAGCCGGCTGTCCGAAGGGAACGCGCTCATGTACGCATTCTAGGAAGCAAGTCACGAACGGCTTCATGGGGTCAACTGATTGGGTGGGGCTGCCAGCCGCAGCAAAATCTACAAAAAACGAGATCGCTCCTCAGTCAGGGACAGCAATCATCTGTAGGTTCTAGGGCGGCAGCAATGCAGCGGATCTGATCACGACATCGTCTGCTGGACCAGGGAGTCGAGCTGTGCATTGCTGGTGCTTTTTTAGAGCAACAACTCTACGCTACGGGGAGGTCTCGCCTTTTTAGTTTAGAAGATCGCGCATTAACCTTGCGCGGCCGAGATGCTCTGGGCTCACCTTCTCTCGAAGATGAACATCCAGTGGCTTCTGTTAAGGCTAGCAATGCATACGATATCTAGAATATGATCGTTCACAGCGTTGCATGTCTAACATTCTCCGCATTCTTGCACACACTGGCTCTCGGCTTTGGAGGGCATCTACCTGTGATTTTGCCATACGCGGCACGTCTCGCTCTCATGCTTTCGGAGGTCACCGAACAATAAGTAATAAATCAAAGAGTGTAACTCTCTAAAGAACATCAGCACGTGGCTTTTAAAATACCAAACAGAGGCTTCACAATCGACGTGTC
>QVRM01002340.1:0-165000 GCA_003439945.1 Dermanyssus gallinae
TATTTTCTTAGAACTTGGCTGAGTCGCATACCATTACTATATATATATATATATATATATACAGACCTCCTCACTTCAAGAGCTAGACTCCGTCCCCTACGGGCTTGGAATCGAAGTCGTAAGGCGAATAGTGTCGTAATATCTTTATTGCTTCGAGGGCGTAATGTTCAGATAGTTAGGGTTGCCCCAGCTGTCCTTGTTCGCCACATAGCTGTAAGCCAGCAACCACCGCAATCTCACACTCTCGGAACTATATGCGCGCTTGAAGCGAAGAGGAATGTATCAGCAGTACAATACTATCATACATATCCACTGGAGATGAAGGTTAAATCGACTTATTTGCCACTACTAGGATTTAGGGCTATGCTGGACTAAATGCGCCGATAACTGCAAACTCGAGTGAAAGTGACTGCGTCTACGCTATGCGTCGTGATTACGCAGCCACCCGAAATATCGCTACTATGGTCGTAATAAAACGTTAGCCGCCTTGCCATTCCCGTACCACTACCACGAATAACGAGCGACAGGTGGCACAGTGCAAAGGAAATTATTTAGGTTCGAAAGAGAGAGAGAGAAAGAGTGTAGGTGTGCTCTCAAGTGCCAGTTTGCAAGCTCCGGATTCTGCCGGCACCAGGCCGTCAATCGTTGGATCACTTGAACGCGATTTGCGGGGCGCTCTCTTTTAAACTCCACTGCGGGGTATGTCTACGCGTAATACCGCCTCGTGCGATCTGCAAGCGTTTGCCAGCGTTTGGCTTATGATTCACATGCAGCATTGCATTACACCGTCCTACCGTTATCCGGACTGATGCGTATCAATTTGATACACTTTGTCACAGAGCCGATTTGCCCTTGTCAACGTAGCATAGAGGCCTTTATCTCTAAGTGCGCAGCGTAACGTCAGACTATACAAGTTGCGTACGAAACGATTGCGAACGAATTTCCAAGGTAGAATGACGGCGGCGCGCATCTTTAGGGTCTTACCGAAAGCCCTACGCGATTGGAATGTTGGCTTTTACTTTCATAGGAACAAATCGTTCAGTTCCAGTTACGTGTGCCACGCTGTATATATATATATATATATATATAATATATAATGCATATATATATGTATGTATGTGTATATTCTATATAATAATATATATATATATGATGGATATACATAGATAAGATTATAAAGATATAGATAATATAGATATATATATATATATAGATCTGTTATAGATATATATATCTATATACATATATATATATATATATAATATGTGTATGTAGATATCTATATATACATATATATATATATATATATATATATATATATATATACATAGATATATATATATATATACGATAAATTTATACCACACAGCCAAGGAATGCGGGGACAGAAAGACAGCATGTGCTCGAAGGCGGGGACGCAAAGACAAAGCCCGCCTCCCTCCTGTTTACGTGTTTGGAAATTTTGAGGGCCACCGCGGCATATCCATGTCCCAGCTACCTCCGAATGCTAACGGAAAGAAACACGCAAGGCATGCGGCAAAGCAGTCGTCAGCACACATTTATACAGGTGGCAGAACGAACTTGGCTGCTCAGGCTACGAAGACGAGCAGCCAACATCCCACCGAGTTGAATAGGAAGAGCAGCCAGCTCCGGAGCACAACAAGACGCTAAGAGTGGAGGCGAGCCAAAGCGAGACAAACCCATAGGGATGGGCCAGGGCCAGGGAAAGTGCACGACATGCCATAGCAAGTACGGTGGCAGCAGAGCGCTGGTGTTTTTAATTTAAACTTTAATGAATATTTTAGTTTATTGTTACCCTTACGTAAAGCTGAGAGTTTAAGTTTTCTTGTGTAAAGTCAATAATGCTAAATTGCAGGAAGTAGGCTCTCCTGTTCGGCCAGCATAGTTTTTATAACATTTCGTGGTTTATTTCGGCAATCACTTCGCGAATTCCGCTGTATAACCTGTGGACCCATCGCCTTGTTAAAAACCGCATGTTGTCCACACCCAATCCTGCCCAATATCTGCCACAAAAAAATGTCTTTATCATGTCCATGCATCGCTGACTTTGGTAGCTAGTCTTTGTATGGTCGTATTAAAAGGCTAGTAACACCGCCGCCCTAAAATCCGCACCAAACGTTGACCCATCTATGGATAATGTTCGAGAATCGTTGTGAGATTTTCGATGCCCCAAATGCGAAAGTTTTGCCTATCCACATATTCATTGAGGTGGAACTTGGCTTCATCCAAAAAAAAATGTTCTGTCGTGACCTGCTTTTTGTGGTGCTCCATACCCTTAGCAGGCTCAGGGCGCTCCATGCCCTTAGCAGGCTCAAGGTGCTTCATGCTCTTAGCAGGCTCCAGGTGTCGAATCTCAAGATATTATAAGTGTGCAAATCTAATTCTTTAAGACCTTGAGAGACTTTAGTTCCTGAGCGGGACCGTGGGTCGGAATCGTCGGGTTCGTAAAAGTGCGACGATATTTTCACTTATTCTAATCACAGGCGGCCCCGACGGTTTTTTCTTCGACATAACCTGTATACAATAATTTCTCTATTAAATGCTCTGCCATCATGGTTGCTAGGCGCAAGTGCCGTGCTTGATGCGCGCTGCTTAGGCCACTGCCGCAAGTAAATAGCCATTTTTATAAAAGCTTAGTATTAAAAACAACGTTGCTTGGTACTGTATTGCTACATCAACAAATCGACCCTAGAGAGTCTACTATCAAACTCCACACGTGTGGAACTCCAGGCTGCGTTGATACTTAAATCAAGAAAAGCTCCAGACAACATCCTGCCATTGGCGGTCAGAATACTATTTAAAGTGCATCCTGATCTGGTTGGTGGTCTAGGTGTTCACCACAGCGCCCAGAGGAAAACAATATACGAATCGTACAATCAAACGAACTGAGGCTGTCCTCATCCAACAAACACAAAAAAAATGTTTCCTACTATCCTTCTTTATGTCAGGAATGGCTTCAACAGCCTTCCTTGAAAGACAATACTAGATATTGTACTGAGGGAAAAGATCTCACACTATCTTATTCAGGTCATTTAAGGATACCTAGAGGATGAAAGTGTTTTTAGCGGAGAAGTGAAAATACCAATGACAGCAGAAGTTCTGCTGGGCCCAGTCTTGGGTCCTCTGCTCTGAAATCACAATATAGATAACTGGAACGAGAAGTAAAACGATGTATGAAACACGGATGTTATGTAAGGAGCGTGTGTTTAAAAAATAATATTAAATGGAACTGAAATCTGATTACGTGCTTTGCCAAGATAACCATCCACAAGGGCTACAGATGATTGCGTGTACGGATAACCCGGTCATCATGGATACGGGCAAAAACTGCCAAATAACTGGCACGTTTCTAACAGAGCACAAGAGTCCCAGATAAGATGGATGGGCGAAGCCGGATTAGTAATCGCTCCAAACAAAGGCGAGACATGCTACTAATGTGAAGGAAGCACGTAGCTTTCATCAGATCACACCAGATGGGGCAGCAAATAATGCAGGTCAAGGGGGAGCAATACTTAGAAATCTACGTAGACAAAAGTCTTAAGAGGTCCAGCCACAAAGAGATTTGCTTGGTAAATGAAAAGCATGCAGTTGCAAAAATTCTGCCAAACATTCACGGACCAACAGAATGCACAACTCCCAGCCTGCTAATGTCTGCGGCCGAGTTGATAGAATTCTTCGGGTCTCCGATCTGGCTCAAAGCTTGAAGGACGAGACGTCAAACGGCGAACGAGGCTAAGATCTCGATAAAAAGAAGGAGGGGTTAGAAGTGAGGTCGTCTAGGCATGATTCGAGGAGACTACTTTTTGGTCAGGATCACCCGGAAGATCAAAATGAAAAACGTTTTTCTCCAAAGCCGAGCGCCCGAGTGGGTCTCGCAATAAGAAAAGTGGGAGACGTTCTAAGGAAGCATCGGGTGAGAGTTAAAGTCAGTGTGCATCGGTCTGATGCAATCTGAGATCAGACAGCATAAGCTTCAGATTGCCGTGAAACACAAGCATTTGCGTTAATTTGTGGCGATTGTTGCCGTTGCTGCTGGCGTTACACTTGCTGCTGCTACTGCTGTTGTTGTTGATGCTGCTTCTGCTGTTGTTGTTGTTGTAGCTGTTGCGGCTTTTGTTGCTATTTTTATTCCTGCTGCTGTTGTTGTTGTTTTTAACGTTGTTTTTGTTATTGCCCTTATTTTTGCTGTCGTTGTTAATGTTGCCGTTGTGGTCGCTAATAGTGTTGTTTCTCTTGGTATTGTTGCTGCCGTTACTGTTGTCGTTGTTATTGTTGTTGTTATTGCTTTTGTTATTGCTGATGGCGTTACTGTTATCATTGCTGCTGTCGTCGCTGTTGCCGATATATGAATACATGCCATGCATTTCGCACATTCATATATAGAGGCATACATACGCACAAACTAGATCTCTCATTACTGCATTTGGTCTATTATGGGATGCGTGACCGTCGCTTCTTCAGGCGCGCGTTATAGCGTACGAATCTAGATTTGTGGTTGCGCTTTATATATATGTATATACGAGTATAACGCGGGATCGCCGCTCATCACATATAGTTTTGAAACGATATTTTCTATAAGTGGCCGATAGGTTGAAGTTGCTATCAGACAATCACGATCCCGCGACTTCTAATGCCAAAGTCACATTCTCTATTCTGTCCCGTCGTCATCATCATCATGATGTTTTCTGCATGAACTGCTGATAACGTGGGCAGCCGGATGGTGACGTTGATCATGACAAAAAGCTGGTGAGAATAACAGTGATGGTGGTAAATCTAATTAATGTTAAGTATACACACACACACGCAAAGATTAATTAGATTTATCATAATAATCACTATTATGATTTTCACCAGATTTTGCGTGTGATGATGGTCGCCACTATTCGGCATTGCCTCGTTATCAGTTTATGAGAGAACATGATTGATCGATAATAATCGATAATAAGTTGTTTGACTTACAAGCCGCGTTTCGTTAAGCTACTGCTTGCATCATTTAAATCGCCGCGATTTTTTTCTCCATCTTAAGCTTATCGTTTACGATTGTAACTAGTGGTGATACCCCCTTCGTGCAGGTTAGTAATATTCCCGTCTTCTCCGGATCTCTATTGTTCTGATCTTTGAGTAAACTGGACTGGATATGGAGGCAGAAATTGGCATTTACATAATAATTCCTATACCTAGACCGAGAAACCCGGACATAAACAATAGAGTTCCCAGCCACTGTTATACATATATATATATATATATATTTTTTTTTTAATAGAACCGGTTTTTTATGGACGGCAAATTATTTAAATTAATTTTGCAGAAAGGCTATCGCGCGTGTCTGAATATATAGAACACTTCCGATTTCTCGCTTTTACGCAAACGTCGTGAGTATGTTGGTTTACGTGCTCTTCTAGAGGGCCGGTTGTTGGGTAAGTTGGCTCAAAATTGTCGCATCTGCCAATATTTCTTTAATTCGATGTCTGAGCCTTCATTAACAAGTGATTCCGCCAGGCAACCAAATTGATTCGTTAACACAGTAGTACAGTAATTTAATTTTTTTTAGTTTTCTTGATTATTATTTGGAACGATCACGTCACAACGTAGACGACGGAAATGATATTTTCAGATACACTCGTCAGCCGCAGTCAGAAGGTGCAGTGCTGCGTCGAGTTTCCAGGATTCTTGCCAAGCGGCCGAACTAATCGCCGCCGCAGGACAAACTTCGTACTGAAAAAGGCCTGCTTTTATAGCGCCATTTCGACGTCATCGTTGCTGTTGTTGTTGCTGTGTGTATGTAGATATTGACAGAAGAACGTACAGAATCAGACTAGACAGCAACACCAACAGCTCTTCATATGTTGTTGGAGTATACTAATGAGGAAGCATCACTAATATATTCCCCGACTCGTATTTAACAAGGTGCGCTGGTCCATCCGCCAATGTATGGGGAAGCGCGCAGGGAGCGGAACAGGGCTCTCTCTAGTTTCTCTCTAGGGGCTTTTTCGGGCATTACAAACTTGGGAACGGCCAATGATCGACCGCTATCTTGTTTTGACCCTCTTCTAGTGCAGTGCTCTTTAGATATTTAGATATTTTGATTTTAGACTTTCTTGTTTGATTGAACTGCTACTGTTTCTTCGTTCGACTCAAACGCCTTCGTTCGTGGCCTGATTTATCTGTGATCTGTGCGCGTGCTGATCATTTATCAGAACTTGTGCCCGAGATTGGGCTTACCGTGCGGATCTTATCATCTGCTGTTGAATCGATCGTTGCGGTCGCCGCACGAGAAAAGGCCAAGTCATGGACGGCGAATATTGGTCTGGCAATGGATTTGAATGTTTAGCGCTCCAACATTAAAATACTTGTAGCCGCGGGAGAAGCGTGCCTAACTCTCTGTGTAGATGATGCATCATGATCAGTCTGACATGTCAGTCGTCGACCTCTATCGTCCGCAAAATGCTGGCTGTCGTAACTAATCGTACAGATCACTCTAGGATATATATATATATATATATATATACAGAGCATACCCCTACACTAGTTTCTTCTAAACATGTCTGAACATGTTTTTTTTGGCCGTGAATGGGGATAACACGTGAGCCTTCGCCTTTTTGGACATCACTGACGCCAACCTCAAATGTGGCCAATCATTCAATTTAATTCAATTCAGTATTTGTTTTTCCATAAAATTTGTAGACAGTCGATTTATGTTTCACAATGTGCCACAATGTGACAGTATGGTCTCAAAATATGCAGTTAACTTTGGATGGTAGGGACATTCCGCAAATTTCTGCACACACAGAAGTATATGTTAGCGTCCAATATCATACTCTTCACAAAAACTGCAAACATACCCTTCAATGTAATCATGAACTAGAACTAGCAATATCCTGCATGTGATAATACGATGGCTAAGTCTACCATTTTTGGCGAATCGGAGAGCAGTTGAAATCCAAGTTACTATATTACGCAGTCTGGAAGACCATCATTTGATTGATTGATTGATTGTGAGAAAATCAACGCAAGTGTCCCTGTAGGCCGACTGTAAGAGGCATAGTTCGACTAAGTTGTGGCAATAAAATGCCTTTAGACAAGTGTTTGTTTTTACCACTTAGCACAGAAGACATACATTACGTAAGCCACAGGGTATTGCCACGTAGTGTTGCGTGCTAGCTGCACGTAAGCTGAATAAAAAATAGGAAAAACTATTTGCTAACTAACTATCATTCTCATCATGTATTTATTTACTTTACCAATTTGGTGTATGACTTGACATGAAGGCGTAACGAACTATGGACATATGAGTGTGCGTTTTTAACCAACGTGGGTATGAATATGTTTGAAAATACATGCGCTCTTCAATGACACTGCGTATCATTAGCTCGTTCCCACTTGTAGCGTTACTTAGCACGTGTTCCATACATTTTAAGACGGCACTTTATCTTTATTGCAACGAAGGTAAACATTTCCTGGCTAAGTAAGTTTAAACCGAGAGAAGCAAGTTTTCAAGTTTAACAATAAAAAAAGTCTGATTCTCGGCTTTTCGAGGGAAAGATATTGGCCTACGCTACCGGTGTACATAGTGTGCCAGAATAGTGGACTATCAAACTAGGTACTACATTTCCTATTCTGGAGCGGAGTTTCTTGGATGACTTATATATACATATATATATATATATATATATATATATATATATATATACATATATATATATATACAGGGTGTTGCAGAAATTTTTCATAATAGAATATACAAATTGTAGAGCTCGTTAAAGCAAATATTTTTCCAATGGAACATGGTCTCTGAGAAGTCTTGTTTCGGAGTGAGAGCGAAATTACTACAATTTGTGACACTAGTGTTTTTGCCCGACATAGGAGCATAAAATGTGCTGTTGCGAGACAACCTCAACAAAGTCCTCCTATACAGAAACTAAGCACACTGTCGGGTTCGTGAGAAAATTCTGCTTCTTCCGAAGAGTATACAAGACCGGTCAGAAGATGCGACACGGTCGTTTAGAAGAGAATTCGTCAAAAATGAAGTTTTTTATTAGCTTTCACGCCAAATACTTCAGAATCATAACCCTACGACCACCCACGTGTTCAAAGCTAACATATTCAGCAAATGCGCATTTCATGGCGATCATTTTGGTACCAACCTTATGGCAATGCGAGCTGTGGTTGCAGAGTAATTACGATTTTTCGGTGGGATGTCCAGATTAAGTGCATACCCTGTATATATATATATATGACTTTTTTATGTTAGAACTTTGGAGTGAACAATTGTCTTGACGCGAACGTGATTTCCTATTTCTATACGACTACGTCGAGCTGTGTTACGCGCAAGAGATGTCAGGCCGAACACAGACATCTGTGCACTGCGTGTTTCAAGCGTGCGCAGCTGAACCTGACCCATATACATATGTATACCTACGCATGGCCTGACCGAAACTCTCAGCGAGTTATGCGACGGCCCAGTTGGTAGATGGTGGCAATACAACAACCTATGCGTGGTGGTTGGCTCGACGAGCACATGGAGATAGGCCAACAACGATAATGCTACTTATATACTTACATGTGTGTATATGTAGGGGCCTCTGTGTTGGTGTGTGTGTGTGTGTGTGATACATAAGTCTGAAGCCACGGCTTCACCTAAGAACGCTTTTCGGAGAAAACTTCGTCGAGGGAACTGCAAAAGTGCACAAAACGTGCAGTAAGAGGCTATGCCATTTTCCTGTTGTATTTCTGCTGCTGTTGTTGTTGTTGTTTGTGTTGTTGTGGTGGTAGTCGGCAATTTTCTCCATACATGTCCGGAATTCCAAAACGGCGCATGGAAAGCATATTCTTGGTACTGGCCTCTTCCCTCCCGGGAAGCGCTTCTACTCCAGTCTTGATCTTCTTTCTCTGAGAATCAGCAGGCTAGCTACGCCTGATAGTCCAAGTCAGTGTGTGTGCCTTACCTCAGACTAGCGCACTCATGTTCTGAGAATGTTCTGAAAAAGAAGTTGACAAAAGAACAACCATGCATGCTTCCCGTGGTTCCGTGGTAAATGCCCTACATTTAAAGGCTGTCAGTGTGCAAGTGCCTACTGACGTTTCTTATCTCATTCCACCTTGTATCAGAATATGAATGTCCGACGTCCACATAACCAATGTCCGACATAACTAGACAGGCGGCTGCACGATAAATGACAAAACGATACGGGCGTAACTCTGTGATAACTCGTCTGCTAGTTGATCAACTTTTTTTTGTTGTCGACCATAGGCAACGTCGTTACGTGGTCACTTATTTGTCAACGTAACGCATATTCATCACAAGTTCGCTTGAAGTAGAAGCTTTACGACTTCAAAACTTACACTATTTGTTTCTACTACTCATGTGTAACATATCACTTCGTGCTTCATGTTAGCCCATTGCAACAAGGTGAGATAAGCAACATGTTTTGCAAATATCGCTGACAGCGTGACGTAGAATGATGGAGTATGCTACTTCGGCCGTAAGTCTGAAACAACGACTTCAACTGAGATAGCTTTGACTGCTACCACAAACTGCCGTAATTTGTGGTCGGTGATACAGACCTTAGAACGCGGCGGAAATATTTGCCGGAAGATAAACGAACCTACTGCGAATATATATGTATATATATATATATATATATACATTGGTTGGATTTTATAAACACATTCAAATGACGCTGTCTCGGCTTTAAGTTGTAATATATGCATCGTAGGGTTATCCGGACCTACGCACTGCAATGTAAATATTCCTCACCATATGCCGATCACGGGACAGCTACCGTTCGAGTATTTATTGTTGCTAACACACGGCCGTAAACTAAACTGGCCAGTGCCCAATTTAGAGAGCAGGAGATCGAAACGGAACGAACGATGCTAGTGGTAGCTTTGTTGTGAGGATCCTTTGCCTGCACGCTTACGGTCTACGAAGCACTGGCTGCAGCAGCAGTTTTGGGATACCCGCATTTGTTTCTCCGTCCGCTCCGCAGATTTTGACGCTCTCGATCTAAGAAGGCGGAGACACGCGGTATAAAAGGTTGTGTTGCCCCAAAGTGATGAGCCAGCGGTTGACCGTTTCGACGGTCAGCTTTACCTAACAGTCACCTGCAAGATTTTTTCAACGCTGAGGTGTTCTTGTTTAGCATTTAGTTTCCGATACCAGTTACGACGATAATCATGACAAAATGTTGACAACGCAGATCATACAGCAGAACGACGACCTTATATCGTTTTCGTGTCTTGTCGGTCGTGTTGGATCTGCCTTGTAGATTTTGGCTGGTTCTTCTGAGTACGGACTGTACACTGCTCAAGTAGTTTCGGGTTGAGTAGTGGCAGGGAAAATGTTTCATGTGATAGGTTCACGAACCTAAAGTTTTTGCAATTACTGTGATATATGATAGATACGTTAGTAGATTAAATATTTAGAGTTCCACGTAATTTCCACTAGTTTTTTTAATACATTTATTGAGGCGGTGACTCCATGTATCCGGAAACAATTCCAACTAGCATTTTCGATTTTTTTAGGCTCTACCTAGACTGCGGCTTCACTTACCGATTCACGTAAATCGAAATATTTCGATCTTGATTTTTCTTTAATGCACAAGCAGGCGATAAGATCGCACGGTGCCAAGTAAGGTGAATAAGCAGCGTACTTTAACTACAGGTGCGGTTACAAGGCATTTGTGTTTCAGCCCTGTGGCCTGGCGCATCGCTTTGTCTCGGTGAAAAAAACATTGCCAAAAAGACGTTTTGGAGATCTTCCCGGTTAGCGCAGTGACAACTTTTAGTAGGCATTCTGCAGTGTACTAATAGCTTGTTAGTGTGTCGCTTTTCTCTCTTTTTCGATTATCGCCGCAATTTCACGCCCGAAAAATAAGAAGACGATCTTCAGTACCTTGTCAGCCGCCGTAACCTGAATAAAGGTTCTTCGAAGTGTATCTTTCGCCGAAAAGATCTTATCGCCTTTGAGGACTCGTAAGAATGGAAACGACCCTCATCCAGTGCTATCAGGAATTCCTCGGACCCCTTCGTCTTTTTTTCGTTCTGCGACAACAACAACGACGTACTCATTGAGCAGATTTTTTGTGAGTTCGAGATGGCCGTAAAGGGTATTACGGATGAAAGCAATACTTAAGTCCAAAACTTCCTCTAGCGACGCATATGTTAAGTTTGAGTTTTCGTCAATCGCAGACTTTTTACACATATCATTCGTTGCCCTGCCCCCGGGATTCGCCACAAATTTAAACTGTGAACCGATTGAAATGTTCAGTTTGAAACGTTTCACACCATCCATGCATACTCTTCTTAGGTACAAATTTCTGTCCTTAATGGCCGACTGAAGCATTTGAAAAAATATTTTAATGCACTTAGCGGTTCTCGCTGGACGTTGTATAATAATAACTGTAATTAGCTCAATTTGAACGGTGCGGTTGTTCTGCCAGTGACGTGCTCGTGTTCGCCATAGTTTATACCTTGTCTGTGGTAGATCCGACCCGACTCGATTTTTTATCCAAATGTCAACACAAATGGCTTCGGCGGTCAGTGCGATATGGCCAGTTAATAGAACTTTGAACCCATACCTCACGACGTGGAATGCGAAAACTGTATTATGCACGTAAATATTTAGTTAAGGCATCGTCCGAGTCCGAGAAAAGGGAAACTAGAACACCTTTCCAGTGAGTGGGCGCTTAGATCGAAGCCGCATAAATTACTCTAATAACTCGCAGATCATCTTTTGAAAATTCTTTGTTTTGCTCTCGAAACGTTTCTGTGAATATGTTTTTTTTATCGTTTTCTGGTGTGAGACGCTTTTTATCTCTAGTACTATAATATCAGAAGCTTAGTGTAGCGCGTGAGCGTTCGTTCGTGTGTTTAAAAAAATGTCACGACGCCAAATACTCTGGTCTATTTAAAATCGCAGTGTTGTTGTTGTTGTTGTTGTTATTGTTATTGTTATTGTTATTATTATTATTATTATTATTATTATTATTATTATTATTATTATTATTATTATTATTATTATTATTATTATTATTATTATTATATTATTATTATTATTATTATTATTATTATTATTATTATTATTATTATTATTATTATCGTAACAGTTGTAGACGTATCAATTTAATTTTAACCGTATCAGCCACACAAATCACTGCTAGGTGCTGCAAATGCGGCCATCAGACGCTCCCGTATATTTGTGCCCGTTTGCGCGAGCGCGCATGTGACCCGGCCTTCGCGAAGATACCGCCGCTTTGAAACGTACGTGCTCATCATGCTCCTCGACACTACTCCGACAGCATCGACTCGTTGAGTTGCACCGGTGGTTGCAGGGTTTAATTTTTAGCGTAGAAGGGACGTCGCTCGACGTGTCTAGACATTACTCTAGGAGATATAGACGACGCCAACGGGTTTCGTTGCTGTCCAGACGATGGTGTTGCTGCTGCTGCCGCTGTATGACGAAATGTTGGCTAGCAAAAACTATGCGATGGAAGACAGATCTTGTTGTCGGCTGGCAGCAACAGACGCCCACAGACGATGGCAATCTCACACTCTGGGTCTAGAAAACGAAAGCGAGATTCTGACGCACAAGAACGACTGATAGAAGGCCACGTAGAGCGGCGGTTGCTGCTACTATATTTATTTCGCGCGGATCCAGATTGCTGTTGCGAAAGACTAGGGCAGCTGAGTAACTTAGCTAGAGAAATGTCGCAACGCTCCTCTGCTGCTCCTGCGGCTTCAACTGTTGTTGACCCGCGTCGATTTTATCAGACGCTGAGGTCGTCCCTGAGCGAAGATTTTGAAGACGTTATCAAGATTAACGTCACCTCGCCGTATCACCTCGCCGTACATATTGCTAAGTACACGTAGTCTCATCGAACGACATACAACGAACGAATGCAGAAGATCGAAGGAAGGCAGAAAGGAAAGTCTGAATGCCAATGTCCCAGTGCGCAATCAAGCAGCGGCTGCTGCTTGTCGATTGATCGAGAATTATGGATGGCCATAAAGAACTTGGACGGACTAGATTAAAGAACTGTACTATAGTATTGCAGCACGAATGGCAGCAAAATTACAACGACGTACGCCGCTGAATGGCTGGATGCTCGACCGTTGTCGTCTTGTGTGCTACCCAAACGATTTGCGTAGCGTTACTGCACCATATATCTATTAGGCGCATGTCAGCCACTTGTTTCAAACGTTCTTTTCCTCTGTTTCTCTGAAAGAACGGTGCAATCGGGAGGTATTATGAACGATAGATCTAAGGTGGGCGAGCGAAACGCAAGGTTGACAGGCAAGGTTGGCTAGCGACGTCGGGACTCTTTCGCTTTTCCTCTTTTCTGACAAGCCGTGTGATTGATGGTAGGGACCTGATACGGACACACCGACACACCGCAAACATCGGTACACCAACTAATAGCTGCCTGAGTTCGATTAGTCATATGGTTATGGGATTTTCCATTATTTTACCGTACTGCATATGCGTATCGGCGATTATTTAGAAACGTATTTTTCATGTTACCTCAGTATTCAGGTGTTTGAACGATATTGTAAACATCAGTTAATATTCAGTCGAGTCAACCTTGCGTTCTCTCTCTTCCTCTCTCCCTCTCTCTCTCTCTCTCTCTCTCTCTCTCTCTCTCTATATATATATATATATATATATATATATATATATATATATATATATATATATATATATACAGGTATATATATTTATGAACTTGCCTTTATTTAGAAAAACTAGGCACAAGGACACAGTCTTTGCATTTGCCCATTATGTGCCAGTCGGTCAAGCACACAGCTCATGACATCAATGTTCCAGACAGCTTTCACCACTCTGTTCATCGATATATATATATATATATATATTTATATATATATATATATATATATATATATATATATATATATATATATATATATTTATATATATATATATATATATATATATATATATATATATTTATATATATATATATATGTCTATCGACTGCCTATATATGTAGTCGGTAAAACAGATCCAATACGCTCCACGCTCACAGCTGTGAACTTGGCTTGATAGCAAATGTTTATATGTACATACACGTATATATATACATCCACATATATTCAAATGAACCGCAACGTATAGCCTAGAACAGTGGACGACTTTGTTATCGATTGCTGCGGCGTTTAGCGACCGCTGTCTGGCTGCCTGCCTGCCTGCCCGCTGATCGACTGCCGTTGGGCGATCTATCCATAAACCGACGTTAACGACCATCGTTCTGCGGCGACCGATTGAAGCAACGTTCTCGCAAGTAATTGGAAGCTCGGCGTGAGGCAAGCGTAGCCATCGTGACACGCGCGGGACGAGACGATTTTCCGCCGCTCCTCCGTCTCATCTTGCTGCGCTCCTGCCGTGATAGGACTGTCGTCACGGCGACATCCTGGTACTGACGATCCGATGATTCGTTCGAACGGCAGCCGCCAGAACAGGTTGCGAGACTACGGTGTTTGACTGATACACCGGTTACAAGGGTTATAAATTGTAACTCTAACAGTTACAATTTTTAGCCCTTGAGCAACCTCTGCAGTTTATAAGCTTATGTATGCTTGCTTATTGTATGCCTTTGAGTGTATTTGCGAGTACTCATGATTAAAGCTATGTGTTTCAATCCAATTCAATGACTACTGCTGCTACTGTTACAACTGCTCTAGTTTGTTCACTACATTTTTTTTTCAACTCCCCCTTTTCGTACTGCTTTTTGTGCTGTGTAGAGGAGTAACTGGAAAATTGTGATTTGCACATACGGACACCACTATATAAAACGCAAGGTGGCGTCTCTTTACCCTACTTCTCCGATCGGGAACTGCCGATGGGAGGGGAGTTGGTAGTCTGCGCATAGCTAGTGTCTTCCCGGAAGCCTGGGGTGTGTGTCGCGGTTGTTTGCCATATATTTGGACATAAGTATGACTTTAAAGACATTCGTCGCATCTTACCGCTAGGACAAGGGCTCCTAGAGTTGCTCAATTGTCTCGCAGATGCTGCGTAGGGATCAGCTATCAGCGCGTGCAGTGTTTATCCCAAGTAAACGTCCCGGAGGTACGATGCTCCGCCCATGTTGAACACCTCAGAATCGTGTGTTCTATGTGTCCTTGAGTCCATTGTCGCAGTGAACGCACGCGGGACCGGGAACGACCTGGAGCACTCTCCTCCAGGCCGATCCACTCTTCCTTCTGTAGGATGATGCTACGCTGCCGCTCGTCCTCCTTCTTGAATCTAAGATTGTCCCATAGCCGGCGGCGCTCTTCGTCCTTTAGATCCCAGGGAATCGTTCCGGCGAGTAGAAGCGCCGCCGTTGTGCTCACCGTACGGTACGCTATGAACACCCTAAAGGTTGCTTCGCTTTATGCAAGACCCTTTACGAAATGCTGTTGAAAGCTTCCTTGACGTCGACATGCAGACGATGCCGACATTTAGTTAAATGAACTTCCAATGGAATGCTGAATGGTGCTGATTGTCGAGCACCCCTTTCGAAATCCGGTCGAATAGGAGGCCGTTTCTATACCTCCTGTAGTTCGTCTACCTTTGCTTCTAAGCCCCCTAGGTAGAAAGCGCGGTTATGTGGAGTTTGTAGAAACAACGCTGAAACCGTTTCTTTAGTGCCTTCGGGTTGCCCACTTCTTAAGGGTGTTACTCAATTCGAACTAGATCAAATGGTGGCCGCTAAGATATTCCTAGTTCTGTAATGCTGTCTAGTTTAATATCCAGTGCTCTACTACATTGTCAGATCGACGCACAAAGTGCGTGGAAGGTGGGAGCACCAGTGTCAAATGCTTACGGCAGCGTTTCCTCCGCTTGTTTTCTCATGGCAAGCTTTACGGCATCCCTGAGCTTCGCCAGGGTCTTTAATGTAACGTTCATATCCTTTCTGCTGGTGGTTACGCAAAAGGGCACGCCGGCAAGCGTTTCGATCTCTGCAAAGACTTTCGCTGGTGCGATTTGAGTAGGCCTTTGCAAACCCGTACGCCCCTGAGTAGACTCTTCTATTGAACTGGGGGCTGACTTAACGCCCTTGTCTGGCTATTTCCGAGGCGGCGAGCGGAATATAATTTTAATTGCTTAGCAAAAACGCTCCGCAAAAAAATACATTTAAATATTTGTAAACGGATATGAACCTGGGATATAACAATGGTAGGCTATTTAATAATTAGGCCGCTAGACTCCCTGCTAGGAGTCTCATTTAGCAGCTCAACGCCGTCGTTTAGCCTGCCAATACATAGGTGGTTTTCCTAGACCGCCGCATTAGTTAAGACTCAAGGATCCGTCTCAAGGGATTGCCTGGGCTATCCTCACCACACGCTGCAGTGCGCGTGGTGAGATAAGCCCGGGCAGAAGACGAAAAAACCGAAGGAGAAACTGCCTGACGACGCGGAAAAAAACACCTGCGTGCTGACAGCGCCTCCGGGTGGCAATCTGCTTAACAAAGATTGGTTTTACTTACCTCCAGACCCCAAGCAGTCGCAATTCAAGTCACTCCTCGCCAGCGCTGCACACTGTAACGGCAGCAGCAACAACAGCAGAAACAGTCAAGCCCGGTGGCGTGGTGGCATCCTCGCGACCGGAGGAGACACATAGGTGCGCGGGTTCGAGCCGCACCGTTGCACATTTGTATTTATAGGGGTCCGTTTATGAAGCAATAAGAAAAGCAGTCCCATGGACGTTAATTCTTGACTGAGAGTCAGCCCCGAAAGGATTTTTAATAGCAGAAACAGCCGTCCCTACTTGTATCTGCCTGCATTTTTCGAAAGCACTACGAAACTGCTGTTGTGACTGGACGAAAATGATTATTATTATTATTATTATTATTATTATTATTATTATTATTATTATTATTATTATTATACAACGCCATTTTGCTTCTATTATTTGCAGAATTGCTTTGCAACACCTGTCATATTTGACGCTTAGCATATTTTGTACTGACTTGTAGCGCCATCTTAGAAACGACTGCAGCCTAATTCTAGAGACATTATTAATGTAGCTCTAAAACACGACAAGAAGTGACAGAATTGCATTAGAACTCACGTTTGTTTATGGTTTACAATATTTAAGTAAAATCCTTCTAAGATAAATGTATGGTGGATTTTTTGGTTCTGTAAAATTCGTTTAATTAAACTAAACATTGCTTCTAAACACGGCCAAGATGTTGACGCGATGTGCCCCACTCTCGCCCCAACGGAGCAGTGCACTGGAGCGTGCTCGAATATACAATCTCGGCTTAGTCACGTTCACCTAAGTCACGTTCGTTCTAAGGTTTCGCAGGTGTCTCATATTAAACACATTACCAGACCCAGTCCAGTAAGATTCTTGTCAGTCAGCCGGTGACACTGTTCAGCGATAGTGCCGACAACAGGTTCTGGGAAATTGATGACACGTCGGACAGAGAGTGAGAGAGAGAGCCGCCGAGATTCTTGCTTTGCTTGGGTTCGACGTTTTGTATCTCGTCTCTCGTCAACTGAATACGAACGAATCAATCCACCGTTCACAGATTCTAACAACAACAGTATATGGCAGCTGCCATCGTGGGGAAGCGGATTCGGGCATAGGTAGGACTACAGCTGATCAGAATTCGAGGCTTTCTTCTAATGAATAATTTGCTTGCTAAATCGCCGACTTACTTTTTCGTCCAGTCACAACAACAGTCTCGTAGTGCTTTCGAAATAGTTGTTAGTGCGCGTTAGCTAAACTAGTGAACTTTGCATAAACGGTTAGGATTTACTACGCGTTCGCTATACGCGCCCCAACTGACCACACTGCTCGACGACACGTCTAATACTGGACCGTTGGTCAATGGTAGCCGTTCTATTCTTGGATGGGTCGGACCAGTAGGACATGAAACTGACCTTCAAGGTTCATCAGGCAAGCGTGTGCCCATAGTCACACTCTGACTTCTTCCGAGTGGTGGCTGGTGCTTGACTATTATGTGGTAGCAATTCATCTCCATCTTCAGTCAGACCAGCTGTCAGGCACCTACTGAATGTATATGTATTTAGTTTGTTTTTTTCATACAAGCAGATAAACAAACAGCACGAAATTTCTAAGCTAGGCATTCACAATCTAGGAAGAAGACAGAATTCGAGCCGGATTCGGTAGCACCGTGGCATTGCCACAATTTTTAGAACTGAACGTTAGCCACCCAAGCCTCCACTGGTACTGATATTATATATATATATATATATATATATATATATATATATATATATATATATATATATATATATATATATATATATATATATATATAAGATGTAGTTAGTTAACTAGGGCGCGCTATTTAGAAAAGGGCAGTCGGTTTTAGATTTCTCTAAACTATTGGAAAAATCTGTTAAATCTTCTTCTGAGTGTTTCCTTTTTTTAATACATTATCTACAAGTAACTATTGGAATGGAGGTTACGTTTGTCAAATTCTGCAACTCTGTCCTCAAAACGTGAACAACGATTGTACAACAAAGGGCTCTCTCTTTCGCGAAATACTGAATACATATAGAGACGAAACCCCTTCTTTCATTAATGTGAAAACGAAATGTCGTTCTCAATCGACCGATTTGTAGAGTGAGCTGGTAATCCAGGATTAGTGAGAATGTCCAGCGCTATGATCCTCGCTTGCAGTCGCCTGTTCGGCGTTGTGTCTGTGAAGGGTCAGGGTGGTTTGGCAAACACTCGAATATCTCCGGTACAGGCCTGAACATGCCGGACGTGTACTTTTGAGTGATGTGCTGTGCGCATTGTTGCCCTGTGGTTCACACGAGCAGCTACTGGTGATAATTTCTGATGATGAATCCTCTCATGAGTATATATATATATATATATATATATATATAGCGGATTTGTGTCGCATTTCTTTGACACCCTGACAACAACATTTTATGATGCTTACAGACAACGAGAGTGAAATAAGGAGAGAAAATAAAAGCATTAATACAACTAAAAAGGCTCAAAGACGAGAACACAAATGCTTACCAATCCGCCGAACGTGTGCTGGTTGTAAGCGATGCTGCGAGGTGAGAGCAGTTAACCTCTCCCGTATACATAGACCCCCTTTCTCCCGGAACTGTTCACTTCCTCTGGTCCCATATCAATATCCTGAACTCCTGAAGGTGCCTTGACAGATGTCGCATACATGTACGTGGCAGGCGATCGATTGAACGCCGAAACCTGCCATGCCTCTCTTAGAGAAACCTTCGAAGCCTTTCGGGCTCTCGTTGCCTCGGACCAGACAGGGGCGGTACTGTTTACGGCAATCCTGATTACAGGGAACAGGTCTAGTCGATAGAAGCTGTCCCCTTGACTCCCACTTACTATTTGGCTCGCTTGGTTTCCTAAGCACCGCCAGGGATGGAGGCTACAAAACGCCGCATCGCAAACGTGACGCGGTTATGTGACACTACAGTATAGGGCTTCTTAAACTTTATATATACATGTAGCTAATACGACGCACACTTCACTTGCGTTTTTCTTGTTACCGTCTGATCATCATCAGAGAGTGAGCGAGTGAGTGGCCTTACAGTTCGAACGGCAGACTAATTGATGCGCAACAGCCGACACACTCGATATCGCGGTCCTTTATCGTCACGATCATCGCTACGCTGCTACCGTTAATGTGGCTTGGAACGCGATTGGAGCATCTGTGTACTGGCAATGCCACCGTCCTTGCTCCACTTTATATATAATAGGTAAGTCAAAAAGTTCGTCGGCTTTCTGAAACCACATTTTTGAAATTCCCGCGTTCTGCAACAGGGCCGCCTGAGAGTGCGGCTGGGTGTTTACATTCAGGAGCAGACCCGTGGCGGCGCGACGGTATACCGGTTCCAACTTTACTGTTTCGTTTGCGGAATTGGCAGCTGTTTGCAATGGAGGACAAAAATACGCATTTTCGACACATTATGTTGTTCTCCTACCGTGAAGGCATAAGTGCAGCGCAAACAACCCGGAAGATATGTGCAGTCTACGGCGAAAACGCAGTACACAAATCCACAGTCGAAAAGCGATTCGCTCGTTTCAAAGCTGGAAACTTCAATCTCGAAGATGAACCGAGGTCAGGACGACCCAATGTTGTGGAGACCGACGAAGTCATAAGCCTGGTTACTTCGAACCCAGGTTTGACCATAAAATAAATTGAAGATGTAACGCGAGTCTCCCACGGAACCGTTTGGAATCGCCTCCATGATGCAGGTTTCTCGTGCAAGCGGAATATCTGGCTACCACACGATCTCAATGATAGGCACCTTGAAGGGCGAGTCGATACCTGTCACGCACTCCTCCGGAAGAACTCGAATGAGCCATTTCTGAGGAGATTGATAACCGGCGATGAAAAATGGATACCCTACGGAAACGTAACACAGAAAAGAAGTTGGGTCCCCAGAGGTTCTCAGGCCGCAGCTATCCCTAAACCCGAAATTCATCAGAAGAAAGTTATGCTGTGCTGCTGGTGGGACTGTAAGGGCGTCGTGTATTTTGAGCTGCTTCCAATGGGTCAGACGATCAACTCCGTCGTCTACTGCAGACAACTCGAAGATTTGAAGGCTGCAGTAGCAACGAAGCGCCCGGAATTGTCAAACAGGTGGGGCGTCACTTTTCAACATGATAAGGCGACACCACACAAAAGTGTGGCCACCCGGCAAAAATTGGCGGAGTTTGACTGGGATGTGCTGCCGCACCCAGCTTCTAGTCCCGACCTCGCACAATCTGATTATCATTTGTTCAGGTCTCTCCAGAACTCCCTTGATGGCACAACATTTGAATCTTTGGAGGCTATAAAAAATCACCTCACTCAGTATTTTGACGAGAAGGACAAGACGTTCTGGGAGAAAGGAATCATGGATCTATCGAGGCGATGGGCGAAGGTTATCGAACAAAACGGTCAATATATCATTGAATAAAAGTACTGTTGTCTGCATAAATAAGGCTCTTTAAAATCGGGTAAAAAAGCCGACGACTTACCTTATATATATATATATATATATATATATATATAATATATATATATATATATATATATATATATATATATATATATATATATATATATATATATATATATATATATATATATAGATATATATATATATATAATATATATATATATATATATATATATATATATATATAATATATATATTCGCCCTGTTTTTCAATAATAATAGAAACAGGGTTTGGATGCAACCTCAAAATAGCTATCCATAGTTCTTATAGTTGTTGGCGCTGCTGTTGCCGTTGGCCTTGCAGCGGAGGGCCATGAGTTTGCCAGATATACCGCCATTTGTTGTTGAAATGTCTGTTATATCCGGTTGTGACCAGTCCACCTACAGGTGGTTGTTATTGTTACGGTATTGTTGTAATTTTTGTTGCTGTTTTTGCTGCTGTTGTTGTCGTGGTCGTCTCAACCTACAGAGATAGAGTTATATGATAAGACGATAGACTAATGCCTTCTCAAAGTCTAAGTCTCTTTTGGATTAGGAATGATACTAAATGGAACCTACCTAATGTTGGATCTTATTTCGATTTTCAGAGCCGCTCGGAAGTGGAATTACATTAAAACTATGAAGTCGAGCGTCGGAGCGCTTCTCGAACTCTGTGGTAAGTACGAGCGCAGACGATTGTGTGGCCTTAAAAACAGGCTTTTAAGGCAATCTTCTTGGTTAAACAAGTTTTGTAGAGCATTTTATTATATAACTACTTATTGGCCATATACACACTTATACGCTAGTCTTAGATGCTGTATTAGTATATTTATTTAACATATATTCAGTACAAAACATGTCTCGACGCTTGCAATGGGCCTTAAGGCTTGTGGCACGGACGTCGAACGCATACATCCTCTTGCCATCCTGAGAGGGTGCTAGGGGGGAGGGGGCCGTGTATATGTATTATAGATAAATATAATAATATTTTTTTATATAGATATACTCAATCATCATTTATTAAGGAATACGCTACAAGTCACTTAGTGATCTGTTTTCGGCCCATGACCTTTTAGCAGTCCCAACAATATATACTTAGAGTGACCATCATTTTGCCAACAAAACCTCTAGTGGTTTACTACGTTCCTGCTTTGGTATAAGAGACCGATGGTAGGGTATTGGCAGACGTTAAGAAATAAAGAGCTGTGGGGATGCTAATTTATCCGTGAATTGTAGGGGCCACTATACAACAAACCGGCAATACTGTTGTTTTAAGTGTATTTTCCTACTGGATCACCTGTTCACTGTGTACACACATGTATATATGACCATGTGACAGTCTAAAATGACTAAGTTTTATAAAACGCCATTTAAAAAAACTTAAGCACGTATAATGTAGTTTCGCATAAATATATATATAAACAGAGCGAAGATAACTGTTTTTACACGGATCGTGGGCATTATATCAATAAGATCACGGGCAACGGGCAATATGGTATAACCGACAACGTCCAAACGATAAATGGCATCGTGAGGTAGAAACGCGCTGTACTTGGTTACCGTGTTCAGCTTATTGGAGAAAAAATTGTTACCAGAATATGATATCGGCCTTCTATACTTTGCGTTCAACGGCCTACTCAGCAGTCGTCTCGACGGTGCATGTCATCCAAGCCACAGTACTCGCATAGACTATTGTCAACACGATCATTATCGGGTTCGATTCTTTTTTTCTGAAACAAATGCCACTGGCCTGCAATACAAGTGTAAAATACAGTTCAAACGTTGCCAGTACCATTAGCCATCTGACGAACGAGCAATCTTAGCTGGCCAGTCGGTTCTATATGCGTCATCATTTAGTTAAGCTAACGTATTAGCTGCGGTTTAGTTGGCCACGCTAGGTGACTAATTGTTTAGGTCAGCCACGATAACTTACCGTCACAAGCCTGAAAGAACGCGCCGCTGCTTCCAATAGCCTCCGAGCCGCAGTTGCTAAGCCTGCAAGGATGAGTATTCTCGCATACCGGCTGTTTGAAGCATTACGCAAGCAGAACAACTAGGACATGACTGATTTTTTGCGGGCTTGAACCCCGCACCACGGGCCCACAAATGCAGGCTGTGTAGTTAGTCCTCTAAAAAGCTCTAAATATGACTGTGATGCTTTGGTGAGTCAGGCTCACTAGTCACTCACTGCGATACTACTGTACAGGTGGGCCACGGAATCGCGTTAGCTGACCACTCATCGTAGTAGACAGACGCTTACCTGGATAGAGATAGAGGCGCGCAATATATGTGCAGGGTTGAATGAAAATCGTGTCGCACAGCACGGCGCTGAATACGATATGACTTAGGGTGCCAGGCCAATTTGTTGAGGATGATAATGATGATATATTTTTTATTGTTTTGGCGAGCCTCCCGCCCGTCGGTGCTCTGGAGTTTTGTGGCCGTAATTGACGAAACGGGTGACAAATTTTATAAGGCCTACGCTCGATTATCACGTTAGCAAACAAGATTAAGATAGTTGTTGAATTGACTACTTGGTTCATTTTGCTAGCTAGTTGATCGATTAACTGACTGATTGACTTTTTTTTTTTTTTTTTTTTTTTTTTTGTTCTGGGAGGTTTCGGTAATGCATGATGCACATGCGCCACTAGCAGCCTGCGTGACTAGTGTGAGACTCGCAAACCCACTAAACCCGGATTCCTCCCCACCCCCCCAGGCTCGGTATTACTTTGGCATTACATCGAAATGACTGATTGACTTAGTGGCTGCTAATTGCGCTAAGTCACTTCTCCTTTCTTTAGTTCCTTGTTCATATTATTCTAAACGAACTTTTAATAGAAACTTCTCAAACTTCTGCGGCGCAGCAGACGCTCACGGCAAACGTGAGCTCGACGCAAAATAAAACTGCGTCTGTATACAGAGAATGGGTCTGAATTTTCTGAATCGGTCTGAATTTCGGTCAGATTTACTCAAACCGTTTTATTGGTTGGAGTGCTGTAGAAGGAACTTGCTTGCAGAGCAAGTCGCGTGCAGAATTGTACTTGCACACGAGTACAGCGTCGCCAATACAGGGTGCCAATACATCGGTGTCAACTGCAGAAGAACAAAAATCTTTTCTGTAGTCCTCATCATCGTTGGGGTCGTGATCGTTTTGCTTAACGCGCGCTAAACTTAGGTCCTAGCTTAGGTTCTAGTTTAATTGCTTATGCAACTACCACTACTACAAAAACGACAACTACTACGCTGTTCATGTCCGAACTAGACGCTCACGAACCAACGGCCAGTCTATAATGGACATATTTTTAATTCAATGGCGCGAAGATTATCTGGGTAAACCAAGAAGGAACTATATCGTAGCCAAAAAAAAAATATATATATATATATAAGGAAACACTTCCGGCTTGCAATCTATCTCTCGCCAGCGGGAGTGACTTGCTTGCAAGCTTGTTTGAAGGTCGGCCTCTTTCCTGGTTAATTGGGCGAAACAAATATTTACAGTCTATGATTGGCTTCGCTAACTGAGTGAACACTCACATAAATATATTTGTTTTTGCGCGTTGGTTGACTTGTATGTGTGCTTGTGTTTGTCAAACAACACAGGAGAGGGAGAACGAGAAGCGGAGGCTAAGAGTAATAGAACTAGGAATAGGCTAAACTGCCAAGCTCTTTGTGTTCACGGCATCCCGACGGGAGGGTAATTTCCGTATAGATCTATAGAGCGCATTTTCATTGTCGTAAATCTAATGTGCTGGTAAGGTTGTTAGAACCAGCCGCAGCTGGTTCTAATATATATATATATATATATATATATATATATCATTGGTAGTAGTAAACTACCAATGGTATGAAAAATAAACTATATATATATATATATATATATATATATATATATATCCATACGTTACCTGAATTCCAACGGATTACATACTACTCACAACTGTGGGATAGACAATTACACTGCATTATTGTCACTTGTTACAATACACTTATACTCGAACTAACTAGTTCGAGCTAGCTAGTTCAATTGTGTTTGTAAAGAAATCAATAATACGTATTAGATTATGATGTCTTCCAGTTCACGTTTTTTTTTCGTTTGTTGTATTTGTCTGAGCTATAAAGGTTCGGATTTTTAAGCTGCCGAACAAAATGCGGGACACCATGTTCGTGATTTCAGCGACATTGAACGTAGCAGCAGCTGGTGCCGCTGTTACTGAATCAGCAACAGCAGCAGGAGTAACATATGCAGTCGAGGATCTAAGCGATCGAAGACGCTGTTATAGGTCACGACAACTAACAACAACAACAACAACAACAACAACAAACATACTAGCATAACTAACGCACGCCGTCGTGTTCGTGAGAAAATTCTGCTTCTTCTGAAAAACATGAGGCCGGCCAGAAGAGGCGACATTTTTTTTTTAAGATTTTTTGTAAGGCTGTTGCTCGTGTACGGTTTTTTTTCATGTCATGGCTAATTTGAATCCACTCCGGCATTTGCTTTGTCTAAATTGGAAACCATGCAAACCTATTTAAGAGTGGCCGGTCTGGGTCTCGAACGCAGTCCGCCCGAATGCAAGGCAAAGGCTTTGCCACTAAGCCATCTTGCTCGGTGGTTTAGAACATGGTCGTTTAGAACAGAATTCACATACATGAAGTTATTTTATTAGCTTTCTCACCAACTACCTCATGTAGTCATAACCCTACGACCACTCATAGCGCACACAATCAGAGGCAAACGCACATTTCATGACGATCATTTTGGTACCAAGCTTATGGCAATGCGAGCCGCGGTTGCGGAGTAATTAAGATTTTTCGGCGGGCATTAAGCACATGCATAAATGAGTGTGAGGCGACGGCGCGGCTGTCGCACGACCCGTCCGCGGTAGTGAACGTCGCCACAGAGTCATTTATGCATCCACTTAATCTGGACATCCCGGCGAAAAATCTTAATTACTCCGCAACCACAGCTCGCATTGCCATAAGTTTGGTACCAAAATAATTGTGCGTTCCTAAATGTCGTGTTAGTTTTGAGAGCTGTGAGGGGTCGTAAGAAAATGATTTTAAAGTATTTGGTATGAAAGCTAAAAAAGCTTTTTTGCGAATTCTGTTCTAAACAACCATGTCGCATCTTCTGGCCGGCGTCATATGTTTTTCAGAGGAAACAGTTTGTTGTCTCGCAATTGCACATTTTGTGCTCCTATATCGGGCAAAAACACCAGTGTCACAAATTGTAGTTATTGCACCCTCACTCCGAAACACGACTTCTCAGAGACCATGTTCTATTGGAAAAAACATTTACTTTAACGAGTTCTAAAATTCCATATATCGTCCCTCAAAAAGTGCTGTTTTATTCTGTATATATATATATATATATATATATATATATATATATATATATATATATAAAACTTTCAAGAGAAGAACTTTTTGTAAATATATATACAAAAGTTCTGTCACACCCTATATGTATATAGTAGTTGCTACTGCTGTTACCGTTTAAGTTCTAGTTGTTCTTGTCATTGTGGTTGTAGCGGTTCCCGTCGCTGTTTTTGCCGTTGTTGTTATTTGCTGTGAGCTTGTTGCAACGTCCTTAGAGGCTCTTTAGAGGCCGCTCGACCGCCAGGTAGGCGGCAAAGGCAGCGTAAGCCGTTCGGCGCTGAGCCGACGTCACGGAGCTGACGTCAGCCTCCGATGATGACAGAAGGACGATGACGACGCTGTGATCTGACGTTTGCGGCGCGGGCGGGAACACTGCTGCTGCTGCTGATGCACTTGTCAAGGCCGATGCCACTGCATCAGCCTTCAGGACAAAATGTGTTGCGGAGAAAACAGGCCGATAAGTAGCAGATCGAACAAGATCAAACTGATGACGACGACGCCGCCGCCTTAAGGTTGCAGGACGCAACGCAGATAGGGCACGGCATGACGCCCTACGCAGTAAAAGCCCAAGCTGGCTCGACTGGGTAAACATCGGAAACGATGTGAGCAATGAAAGTTGATACTACTCTAGAAATAGGAAGCGACTAGCGGCATAAAAGTAAGTAATTAATAGATTCTAACAAGTTTATAGGCTAGAACGACGAGGACGAGAATCGGAGAGAGAGAGAGAGAGGCAGGGAGGGTGAGTCGACTTCTCATGACGTCTACGCCTGCTAACGAGAGCCTGCAGGCCGGAACTTTTTGCAGGCCTTTTACTCCGCGCGAGAGAGAGAGAGAGGAACGAGAACGAAAGAGAGAGAGGGAAAGAGCGATCGAGCCGTACACTACCGGTGTTACTTCCAACCAGGAAGTAGATAGGAATAGAATAGAAGAATAGGTCGGCAATTAGACATGCCAGTCGTCGGAAGGTAAAAACAACAGGTGGCGCCCTATTCCCGGGTAGGCCCGGAAGCTAGTATTTGTTTCCGGTTTATTCACTGGCTGAGTGAATTCCCCGATATGGCATGGGTCAAGGATGTTTTCCAAGGCTCTCCTTACCTGGTCGTCGAGATCCAAAGTTTCTGACGGCAGCAGGAAGGGAGGTGGAGTCCGTAGTACGTACAATACCGTTTGCACTCCCATTGCGAGTCGGAGCAGAAAGTAGGCCTGGTGTCTCCCGAGATGGCCCAGCCGTTGGTAAAGCCGGGAAAGTTGAGGTCCCTTCTCGGCCACTACCGGGCTAGTCATGTCGGGGACCACCGTCGTACCCAGGCGATCCAGTTTGCACCGGTCCTTTACAAGGATTCCCGGGAGCTTGTTGTTGAATTCTGCGATCATCTGCGGTCTCTCTTCGGCTTCGAAACCCTGTAAGAATAGTTGGTATTTCGCGAGGTTAAGCTGCAGCCCGCTGCATTGCTCGAACGCTCTACAATCTTTGATGAGTACCACCGAAGGATTGTTGTCAAGAAGGGTCTCATCGTCGAGGTAGAGCAAAGGGACCCTGGATGTCACCTGCTTGACGTACTGATGCAGAAGCAGGCTAAACGCAAGAGGCGCCGCTACGTTCCTCTGCTAACAACCGGCTGATGTCGTGATTTCAGTCTCACCGAATATCAGGGGAGTCGGCCTGCTATACGCCTGGTGCATCATTGAATAGAGAGACGGAGACGTGCTTGGGAACCTCTGCCAAAAGATGCCCCCGTTTGTTTAAGTTGAAAGCATTCATAAAATCTAATTTTAGGAGCCAACGTTTCTCGTTGTTTTTGAGAAAGGTACGAGCTGTGTGAACAATTATGTCCGCCCCTCATTATTAGTGGCGTACCCCATCTGCCGCGGCTGCAGGTAGTTTTTTACATTGACCTGGGGAAGCAGAGTCTTTGTGGCCAATCTTCGCAAATTGCAGCCAGCGGCTATGGGACGGTATTTCCCGGTTTCTTTTTCAGAGCGATGAGCCAGCCGCCATAAATAATAATAATAATGTGCACGCTAAAGATAGGTGATCCAGTCTGTGAGCTATTCGTATGCAAACTCTCTGAGGCCATAGATTCTAATTGCCTACGTCCACTTGAGATGTCAACTCAAATGCCTCGCTAAGTTTCGCAGACTCGCAGAGTTTAACAGCGTGATCCGAAGAGCTCTCAGTAGGGCTGGTCTATCATGCGCACACAAACCAGAAAACTTGGCAGCTACCGGTGATCCGTTATGAGCATTTGGGAAAACGTCACAGGCACTGCGGCCGTATCCTACTTGCATCACAGGTCAGAGGGGCCAGGCTGGGTAGCGAAACATGCGCGAAATGTGAAACGGAGAAACTGTTATAAGCTGGCTAGAAGAAACACTTTTGTACTTATCGTAATGGAGGCGCATTTTTTGGAGATCATTAGCAAATGAATTCACTTGCTTCTCATAGATTTAGCTCAACGCATTCAAGAGATCATCGGAGGTCGACGCAAGGCACAAGTTTAAGGCAGATGTTGTCTGTGGTGGTAATAATATGAGTAAAAGCTTATTATTACCACCACAGACAGCATCGTCATTGTTATAACTTCGTCCTAACAGTAGGACGTAGTTTAACTAACCTTAATCACATTTGCCAAAGTATTAGGATTTAGTTAGTACACAGAAGCCTGCATCCACCAGTGGGTTACTTGTTTGCAGTTTAGGCTGGCGTTTCTCCAATACATGAAGGTAATTATATTCGAACGCGTAACACATTGCGTAAGTGTATATGCTTTCAAATTTGATCGTGCCTATCGTTTTACAATGGCAAACACAAGACAAACCTTAGACAAGTCGCGTCCATCAGTATGACGTACGACGATCTTCGGGGAGTACAGGATGGCAGGAAATTCCAGCTTCATATTTCTGTAGACGTTCGGCAGGAAAAACGAGACAGTAGCAGTGTGCACAGGAGCCTATGAATGACCACCGTATATGAAGCCGTCACATATTGCAATATGTCCCTAAGAGCCCATCATGCACTATTAAGGGGCTGTTCGAGTGTGTGTGTTGAGGAATAGGAACAGTTGGGGTATTTGCCACCGATGGCACTTGCCTCCAGCAAACGGACAAACGTTCAACCAACAACCAACGCCGTGGTCGAGCATGCGAAACGCTCGCTCTGGTCATTGCGCACTGTTCTAATTGGTTTCGCTTCATCTGCTAAGTGAGTCCTAGGCCGGCTAACAATCAATAATGGTGTGCTTAGCGCAGCCAAGTGATGGATTTCTCAATGGTCACAGTGAGAAGTTGGGTCCATGGAAGCTCGACACGACGGCTCCTGTTCGGTACTGGTAACGGCACTCTCCCAAGCGACGCCCTTGATGGAACTTATCAAGGGCGTTGCTTTTGATTATATATATATATATATATATATATATATATATAATTTTTTTATATAGCCATTATTACATGTATTTATTTAACTCATGTGTGTATGTGAACAATATATATATATATATATATATATATATATATATATATATATATATATATATATATATATGTATATATATATATATATATATGTATATATATATATATATATATATATATATATATATATATACTTCATTGGAAGCATTGTTGTTCTTGTTTAGCTTCACTTTAAGATGTCAAATGTTCCGCCCGTTAACTTCTGTTAAATTATAGTTATATATATATATATATATATATATATATATATATATAATCACATTTTTGTGTGATTATATATATATATATATATATATAATCACACAAAAAACAAAACAAGTAGTTATAGTAATATAACGTGGCTTAAAAGCGGTAACCTTTTGCAAGATTGCTCAGCCCGTCAGCTGTTTATCGTAGCTATCGTTTGCGTTTATTTCTTGAGATACACGTCATATTAGGTGTTTTCGTAGAGGTATCGTTTTTTTAGGTGTTTGTAGTTTATATAGGTATTATTAGAGCCACACTAATGTATATTAATATCATAAAATGTGCCTTACAGTTCCGTTACAGTTTCATAACCCGATCCAATGATGCAACGGGTCCTAGATTATAAATATAGGGACGTTTCACATGTCTCGAGAAATGGCTGGTTTACCACGTTAAACAATATCATTTTAAGGCTGGAACCTTACAGCATGACCAGTGAATACAAACGGCTGACTCCTACGACGCTGGCAGCACCGTTTTATGTATTACAGAAAATAAAATTTAGAAGCTCTCTGGATGGCGCACCCTAATTATAGTCTTCTTTGGTTGTATTGTGAGGTTGCACCAATCGTCATAGATCGATTGTATTTTGGCCAAATATTTCATGTGTTCTTTGTTTATGTACAAACGATATTATTTATTCATGTTATGAGCATAAAGAGCTAATCGAAATCGGTAAATAAGCTTACATAAAGCTATGCTATGACCACAAGCGTGAATACGCTAGGCGGGAGGAAATCCGACTGCTCGAAAAAGCAGAACGCAAGCCCTTAGCCTACGTTGTGCGACCCCGTAGGGGGGCGAACCACCTGCTCAGCGACGCATAGATAACAAGTCACCAGCGACAAACAGGTAACGAGTCAACAGGCACGAACAGGTAACGGTCTTTTATATAACTGCGTTACGGTACGCCTGGCTCCAATGATTAAACGCCCGCTCACATTGGAGCAGGATACTATGAATCTGCCCTTTGAGGTAGGAGAAGTAAGTCAGGTTCTGCACTTTCCTCCGAAAGAAATGAGTGCGGGGCCAGACCAGGTGCACTATTAGCACTGGGTGCAATCTGAGCCACTTTTGGCAAACCATCTTTGTGATTTCTTCAACGAGATCATGGAGAGGGGACAAATGCCAAGAACGGATCGAGTACGTGGTCGACCAGACCCTTCCGCCAGATTATTTCGGCTTTCGGAGAGGTCAGGGAACGCGTGACACAATCCATGTGCTTCAGTCAGAGATGGAGCATACCCCGGAGGTCATTTGCATGCAGTCTTTATAGACTGCGTCAAAGACTTCGACAAAACATCTCGAGAGTTCCTGGTGAAATCATTCCGGCATGCAGGGGTTGGTACCTCTCTTCTGAGCGTAATTTCGAGCTTCTTTGATATGGACACATTACTGGTACAGGATGAGCAGGAAGGGTTGCAGGTAAGGCAAAATGTGGGAACCCGCAAGGCAACCCATTAAGCTGCGTCATTTCTCTCTTCTGCTTGCCGACTTTGTCGGTTAGATTTGATAGGAGTTCCAGAAGGCCACAGTTGTGATGTACGCAGATGACATAGTGGTCGCTCATCATGAACCTGGGTGCAATCAAGCGCATCACTTACCTGGCGGAAGTCTTCCGTGTCTCAAGGGGGCTGAAAATAAGCGCCATGGAAACCAAGGCTATAAAATTCAGCAGGTCAATTGGCTGCTAAAGACGTTATACGTTGCGGCGGCCAATCCTTGGAATTCGTCAACTCTTTTCGGTATCTGGGGCTTTGGCTTCACTATACTGGGACGACCTTCACGGCTCACTTCGTCGATACAGTGCGCATAGCCCAAATCTCTCTTTATGAAGAGGTAGGCGGGATCCGGCGACTGTCCGTCCCGCGGTAGCGGAACTCTTCTACCTCAAGATTGTTCCAACGCTGATGTATGGTCTTGACAGAGTATGGGAACGCCTTACTCGGGCAAACTTTGGCTTAAAAGGTGTTTCACAACGTAAATGAGGCGAGTACTCTGCCTGTCAATGCGAGCAAGGAGCCGCTTTGTGTACCTAATGTCAGGCTGTGCACCGGTTGTTGAGATAATTCGATTGAGGTTGGAGACGTTGCGTACAATACCGTTTGAGACCTTTATCTCGGAATGGGAAAATTAAGTTGAACAAGTCCGACGAGAGGTTAGAGACCTAGATATTTTCAATGCCTCTCACATCTGGTTTTGCATGTGACAATCGCCACGTCTATACCAGATACATAGTTCGAGGCTATCATTACCTGGTCTGTTCACAAGCTTTCACGAGGAGCACACGGAGCGCGTCTGTCGACTGTGCTCTCAGATGTGTACGAAGTTCCATGCGTCTGCCTGCCTGGTCATTGCAAAGAGATTACTGTACTGCCTGCCTCGAATAACATGCCGCGAGCAGCTGACAACTGTATAATTGTCAATGTTATATGCAAACTCAATATGAGTGAAATACATATGATGATGATAACTAATCGAAATAAATTCCACGTGCAATCAAAACGACACGTTTTACTCGCTTATATACCCTCATGTTAGTTTAGCAATAACGCTAGCCAGTTAGTTAATTCTCTTCCGACCTTTTTGCTCTACATATTTATTTATTTATCTTTTAAAATTCCGTTTTTGTCCTTTGTCACTTGAGTTAGTTAAATGTCTAGGTCACGCGTAAATTAGTCTAAGATTGTATCCCATGAACATAGGGTGTGTTATTTGACCAACTACAAATCCCCTTGAACGTATTCTGACAAACAACACGTCATTCTGGATGCAACTACGAAGGCGCCAGTGTTTGTCAGGGAGTATGCGAATTGTCAGATATATCTGGATAGAGGCTGGCGCTCCATTGTTTACTTGTTGTTATTGGAACTTATGTACCAAAGTTACTGACACTACGTGTAGAAGCATTAACATTTTATGTGCTCTCTGGCAGATCGACAGTCGGGGCTGACGTGGCTGTGGTTGGTATATCTATCTATATATATATATATATATATACGATATATCATGGAGGGCGCATATCCGTCGTCGATCCGTCCCGACTGTCAATTTATTAGGAACATTTATGAGCCGTATCGGGGTATATAAATACGATTGCCTCACCCACTCCCTGCGCCTCATGATGCTGGGTTGGGCCGCCCGACCCTCACGATCGAGAGATTTTGGTCCTACCTCTCGCGTCGAAGTTAGGTTGGCTAAGGTTGGTCAAATTGCGTCTGCATAGTTACAGGTATTTTAGTCTGGTTTCTTAGAAGCCCACGGTCAGTTCACGTTTTTGATTCTGCATAATTTTATACTACTGCTGCTGAGCCAAGCCCAGACGCTGGCCTCAGCTGTAGATCGTTAGTTTCAGTGGATAAGGCGATCAGCATATGAACAGTTTTGGTCTAGTTGTCTACGCCGAAAAGACGAACTGGGTATTGCTGGTCATTGTGCTCAGCAACAGGGCCAGGAATGTCAGGCTCGCATTAATGGCTTTGCTTTAAAATGCAACGCTATTGTCCTGCATCCCCATCACTAAAGAGCTGCTCCTACGCTCGCCCGTGTTTTGTTATGGTGTGAATATTTGCGGGGGACTTTAGGCGTAGTCAGTCTCAAAACAGCCAGGATAATATAAAAAATAATATAAATGCGTTTGGGGCTACTATTGATCAACTGTGATAGCTACCCTACATTTACAATTTCATTGTTCCCTCAGGAATCGGCTTCCTATAGTGCATAGTAGATATACAGAACTGATCTATTGTACCTTGTAGTGGCGACCAGTAGGGCGAGCCACAACTTTTGAGGTGTCTCTTAACAAAATGTTTAGCAGCCCAGATCTAGGGCGCTGGCTTCTGAGCTTCAAATGCTGGCGTACTACAAAATGACTCAGCAGCGTCACGGCAACAACGTGGTCCTTCAACCTCAAGCGCAGAATGTAGTGTTTGTACGTGATACCAGCGTGAGCAAAGTCGTTGTCGGTTGTCGGTGTGTGTGTGTGTGGGTGCGTGTGCATGTGATTGTAATGACGCCTTGTGCAACTTGTATACTGTTTACATATTTGGCTACCATGTTTTTTGTATATTATCTACTGGCTATCTTTTCATCTATTCCTCCTATATTTTCTTGATTTTCTCTCCTTTGTTTTTGTTCGGCTACATTCTCTCTTTGCCGAACCCCCTGATCTCAACCCTCTAGGGTGCCCTAGAGTGCCGAGGCATGGCACTTTGTCCGGCTGGGGGGCCGGTGGGCCGCGTGCGTCTCGGTGGCCTGAAACACCTTATGATGCTGTTCCAGCCGCCATCGTCTTCACTAGGGTCGCGCCGATGGCCGCCGCTGCCGTTGTCCTTGTCATCGTCATAGTCCGCATCGCCGTCGTTGCTGTTGTTGTTGTTGTTGTTGTTGTTGTGTTGTTGTTGTTGTTGTTGTTGTTATTGTATTCATTGTTGTTGTTGCTGTTGTTGTTACTGCTGTTGTTGTTACTGCTGTTGTTGTTGTTGTCTCCGTCTTGACTCTCATTGATGGTCCGATCACCGTCGTCTCCCCCATTTCCGCCGTTAGCCCCACCGTTGTTGTTTCTGTCGCCGCCGTTAGCCCTTTTGTTCCCCCACCGCCGTCGTGACCCCACCCCTTCCCCCACTGTTGTCGTAAACCGCCATCGTGCCCCCCTTCCCCCCCCCCCCCCCACTGTTGTCGTGACCCCCATCGATATCGTTACCCCCATCGATATCGTTACCCCCCATTGCCGTTGTTACCCCCGACCGTGGTTGTTCCCGTTCTTGTTGTCTCCATCGTCGTTCTTATCCCCGTCGTTGTCTCGGGCGCCGTCCTCTACCACCACTGTCGTGTCGTATCGTCCTCGCCATCACCATCATCACCATTATTTTTGTTGGACTGTTATTCGGACTGAACAGACGAGATGGCGGCACTAGGCGGTCCTTAAATTGTTGCTTCCGGTTGGAACAGCTGGACAACCATTTTGAAGCAGGAACAAACTGCTCAAGATTTCCTGCGAGTATAAGAACATGTACATATTTCTGTTACACAGCTTTTGTTCCGCTTCCAAACGTCACTACACCCATATATATATATATATATATATAGGGTACCCCAGGAATATTTAAAAAGCGACATAGGTAATTGTAGAGCTTGGTAAAGTAAATATTTTTTCCAATGAAACATGATGACTCAGGCGATTGCAGTTGCCAAGCGATGGGCTTGCCCCGGCCAATTCACCGATTCTTGAAGGTCACATCGAGGCAATCGCGCACCGCAGAAGTGGAGTGCGTTGGCGCTCCGCCGTGCTGACACCACGTGCTCTGGCGAACACCTTCTGGAATGCCTTCCAACATGCCTAATAATGTTTTACTCAGAAACGTATGGTATGCTTCTCCATCCAACCTGTTAGAGATTGTTAGTGTGGGCCTACGAGGTAGTTGTTTATCGTGCCAGCCCACAAACCGAGCAAGATGGCTTAGTGGTAAAGCCTTTGCCGTGCATTTGGGAGGCCTGAGTTCGGGACCCAGACCGGCCACTCTTAAATTGGTTTTCATGGTTTCCCATTTAGACAAGGTGAATGCCGAAGTGGACTAACAATCGGCCATGACACGAAAACCCGTACACAAGCATTAGCCTTACGGAACAATAAAAAAAAAAAACAATTTGCGTAAAAACACCTCTGGTGTTCACGCTAGTGAATCATATGTGGATTCTCATTTGCCCAAAAATGGGTGATGTGGGTGATGTGCCTCTTATGTATAGCAAGCTTCATTGCTGTAAAACACAAGGGCAATTAATTCCGCATTGGCTTCTACTTACCGCAAAACCCAGCTACAGTAGACAGCCCTTCGCTGGTAATCAGGACCCAGCAGAGCTTGAACATGCTGCCGTCAATACGAACATAGTCGTTCGGCTATTAGTACACTGTGGACGGTACTGCAGTTCTCACCAACCTTTCGGCTACTGCCTGGAGGATACCCTCTTCCACAGCCGGTGTTCTTGCTGCCGAATTTGCCGAATGGTTAGCTGAGGCACATTTAAGCAGCTACTATAATTGCATCATTGTAAACAGTTGTGTGTGCTTCTAGAGCCATGACGAGTAATTTATTTGATGGAGTGGGTCGCTTATACATATATGCACTCAGTCTTAACATGCCCTCCGGAATATCTTAATGACTACGCAACCAATGGATCGGATTATCGTAGGTTTGCATCAAAGTAATATTCATGAAATACCTGAATTTGTTTGCCTTGAGCGCTGTAAAATGTCATACGGTTCTAATTTTTTTGTATAGCACGTGAAAACCAACAAAAGAACTTCCATTTTTTGCGAATTCTCTTCTAGAAAACTATGTCGCATCTTCTAGCCAAGTTATTTCTAAATTAGAGGATTGATTGTCTCGCAATGACAAACTTTGTGCTCCTATGTCGGGCAAAAACACCAGTGTCGTGGATTTTAGTAAATATCACTCTCGTTCCGAAACAAGACTTCTCAGAGGCCATGCTTTATTGGAAAAATATTTACTTTAACGAACTCGACAATTCCTTATGTTGTTTTTTAAATCTTTCTGGGAAACCACACACATATATATATATATATATATATATATATCTTGCAGCTGTCCTCCGATTCCTAACATCAAGAGTCTAAAGGCTCGGTTGAGCATAACGCCCGTGGAAACCATAAAATAGTCAAGGATAGACTTGGTCCTATGTGATTATGTCTCGGAAGGCACTTAGATAAGTGCCTCTCGAGACGTAATCACATAGAACATACATTCAGACAGACGGGGCTATCTCTATAACATGTCTAGCTTGTGACAGTTGGAGAAGTCGTTAGGTTTCTTACGCCGTAGACGACCATGTATCTAGCTGTCAACACCCTGCTTCAATCTCAATTGATTTTAGGCGGATTACTAAAGGAGAAGTGAAAGTAGGGTAGAAACTCCACTTTTGCTGTTACGAAAACTATGTGCTGATGTAATCAATCAGCCATGGAACAGTATGTAAAGTGTATAAGTGTCGTATGAGCAACGTATATCCTAACTGAAAAGGTCGATGAAGGAAAAATATAGCATTAGCAGTTTCCTACAAGCCAGCATTAGACAAAAGCAGGGTTTGAAGGACTATCTATATATAGTCACAACTGAACCCTGTTTTTTCTAATGTTGTCTGGTAGGGAATATATATATATATATATATTAGTGGAGGATATATATGATATGTGTGCGACCTTGAAGCTAAATTTTGACTTTTTTATTTCTTGGTTGTCGTTCGTCGTCCAGTGCTTGTCCATGTATAATCTATATAAATACGCAAAGTAAACGCTGTATTCAGATTACTATATTATTGTTGTCGCTTCAAAGGCAGCTTGCTTGACACTCTCTTCATTTCGCTTCCTACCAAGATCATACAGGTGCTACAGATTATACAGAATCGTAGTGACTATCGTGTAGGCAAGTTGGGAATCGCTTAGTAAGTTTAAAATTTATATTCTTATTCTGTATAAATAATTCCGATGTAGGCCGTCACAGCTTCGTTCAAGGCCAATTTTGAGAGAAGACGACCGGGGGATGGGAATAGAACGAACTGCAAAGTTAGCATATATCACGCATATCATTATCAATAAGCTTAACTCCATGAGAGTTGGTGAAAGAAACCGCGGCAGCGACGAACCGCGGCAACGTATTACGTGATCAAACATTTTATACTCTACATGTATATAATCAGATGATGCCGACTATATATCTGCTAAGAACGTATCTGTTTAATCAGTTAAAGCATTGGACCATCGTGTATTGAGAGTGCCAGTCTAATGGTGCACTTACGCAAAGTGCAGAAGCGTTACTTGGCAGTATTCCGGCTGATGCATCAAGTTTCGACTTCAACTTCGTTTTGACAACATAGCTTTGATGAAGAACCATGTGGTGGAGTTCCAATGTACTCTACTGCGCACTACAGTTACAAATGTAGCTCTGCACATTACTTATTAGAAGTTAGTTAGAAGTTATAGTTGGCATTTAAACCGACAACGATGTTAAGGATTAACTACAATTTTGCCAGCGCACTTAAACAGTTTTATCTTTTGCGGCAAGCAAGCCGATGAGATGCTTCTCCTCTCACATTCTGACCTCAAGTATTTAGACGATTGATCGTCCAATCCTGTAACCTAAAGCAGCGGACCAGCTACGCATTACACTACTCAGCTCAGAGTCGCATCACGATTCACAGACTAAGCAGCTTATAGAAAGGCTGCAGGCTGCGGAAGCGATTTTGGAACGTTTCCAATGACGGTCAGGGCTTAATTTTAGAAACTTTTTCCAACCCACAAAGTGCACTTCCATGGGCTACGCTTTTTCTATCTGCGGGTGTCGCCCTCATTGTCTCTTCTAAAGTATCGATAACGAAGCAACTATGCGATACTTTCGGTGTGATGATAGCTCCGGCGGACACCACTAGACGCACTCAGTCAGGTGCAATCATATAACTCGAGGCTAACGCTGACTTTGCTCTACAAACAGAAGCAAATAATCAGCTTTTTCTTTTCGTCCCACCTTTATTGTTCGATTTTCGTTTCGTTTTTTTCCCCTCTAAAAAAAGAACTAATGGAGTTTGCCGAGTCATCTTCAACGTGGGGTGACGCTAGCTAGCACGACTTGGCACTTAGCTCAATCGACGGGAGCGTCTTCGGAAAAAAGCGTCGAAGTTTCTTCGACAGAAGTGATGGGCACTTCACGAACAAATGGCAACCCATCTATTTGGACTGACTTCACCCGGTTGCACGCAGAGGTTGGCCAGGCAGCGCACCACTAGTCATGATAGTGTCCGTAGTAGTAGTAGGTTTAGTGATAGAAGTAGCATCGGAAAGAATCAATAGTCTAGTATTTGGAGACGCGGGCTGATTCATTGCACCTTTTTAGGTCGCGCTCGCACATATATATATAATTAATATTTTAACGCGCTTTCGTTATCTTTTAAATATCTCCCGCCCACTGCAATACACTTGCGCTAATTTCTTTCTCACTTTTCGGAACATCTTTTAGACGCGTCTTTCGAAATCGAGTTGAATTACTCCTGCGAATTTCTCTTTACATCCTCTATAGTCTCGAAACGTTATCTCTACAATTTTGTTTATCCGTCGGAACAGGAAAAAGTTACACGGAGACAGATCCGGAGTGAATAGGAAGGTTGCGGAAATCGATATCTTTCATCAAATAATCCGAAATCAATAACGATATGTGCGGCGGTGCGTTGTCGTGGCGGAGGAGAATCCAAAAGTAGTTTGCCTAAAGTTCAGGCTTCTTGCGATCGCGCGCAATATTTTTAAAATCATGCGGTAGTATTCCTTATTGACCGTAGAATCAGGTGGCAATTAATGTATGATGATTATCTTTCAGTCGAAAAAATGTATCAAAAGTGTCTTGGTGTTAGATCTGCTCTGTCTGAGTGTTTGGTCGACTTTCCCCTTGGAAGCACTATTGGGAGAATTGGGCTTTGCTCTTGATGTCGTGACTATATTCTCATGACTTGTCTTCTACATTCACTCTCTGAAGCAATCTAGGGTTTTCTGTTACCGTCTGAAGGTTCAATTCAGGCCTTTCTCGACAAGCGTTTATTTGCTGCAAATTCAACGTTTTTGAAACGAACTTTGCTGCTAGTATTCTAAAGCTCAAAATATCGGCCAAGGCTGTTACAACTAATCCAGAAGATGTCTCGAATTCCTCAGCTATCCGCTGATAGTAATTTGGTGATTCTTGTGCACGATATCACGAACCTTTCAAGGTTTTCTTTAACTATTTTCATCGGTTCCTCCCCTCCGTTGCAAAATCGATGGCACGATTAGCATGTATAAACAGCGTCTCGAAACAATGCTTGATTACCGCGGGCAGTTCGTAACGTTTCCATCACTTTAGAACGTATGATTTGGTTTTATCACGGAACACGCTATGCAGATTTGTTGCTCTTTTACTTTCGGCTTTATAAAATTTGGCGTGTATGCAGATGATGAATGGCCTTTCTAAGCAAGACAAACCGAGCAACCTCGGAACAATGTACTGGAGTTTGTCGATCCCTCCCGCCCTCGTATATACATATATATATATATATATATATATATATATATATATATATATATATATATATATATATATATATATATATATATATATATGTATTTAGAGAGCTGCATATGCATTCCATCAACGGGGACCTGACGCGATAAGGGAGAGAAGTCATACCTGGAGTGTCACTGAAGGCTCAATTGTACCGTTGACGCGTCAACGGTGAACTTAGCGTTCTTTGGGCGACTGCTTTGTCTGCATACAGTAGATGGCGACTGATGGCTGAAGTGATATCGCCGTCAGCAGATGATAGCCGTCGCGAGTAGTAGCAATGTAGTGTAATAGTAGTGTCAAGTTTGTCTACTAAAACACATCGACCGCCGCGCAGGTCAATCACCAATGAATTAGTGGCGCCGCTCTAATCGCGCCCTCCCGTGTCCGTTATCTCGTGATATAATTCGTCCTACCTGACTTTCTCAGGGCCGGAATTTTTTGTCGTCAGTTTCGATGGACGGCGAACGGCATACCGCGTGTTTGTTGCCTCAGCGCAGGATAGATGCGTTTACTTTTCCGCCACCGGATCACAGCCGGCTTCACATAACGATAGCTAGGCTTCGCAGAACGCGGTCCCGCTAGACAGAACGAGCGAAAAAAAGGACGACAGAGAAAAGTCTTTACCAGCCCGGCCCGGCTTCTCTCTTTAGCTGCGCCCCTCTGTGTGATTAGTTACACCAATCCACACACAGTGGCCGTCCAAGAAATGTAAATGCTATTGCCGCTGTTGGTGCGGGTTATGGTTGTTCTTTTATGGTCTGTTATTCGTAACGACAATAAACGTACCTTTATTAGGACTTACGAAAGTGCAGAAGGAAACAAGGCCGCCATGGCATCTACGCATTACGCGCCTCGCCGGACCCAGCCAAACCTGCGATCCGTAACGTCAAGCCTGCAGGTCATCTCCATCACAGTGTCTTCGGTTGTGCCATGATGCTGTAGTTGTTGTTCTTGCTGATGGTGGTGATATTTACTCGTTGTTATCTATGTTAATTGTGTTATTATTCCCTTAGGTCTGATAGTGTTGTTGTCGTCATTGAGAAACGCACACAGCAAATGAGTCAAATGCTTTTAAAGCAAACATATATATATATATATATATATATATACATATATACATATATATATATATATATACACATATATATATATATATATATATATATATATAGAACGGGGCTATCAATACATAGGATAAAAGCCTGTCATGTACACGTTTGGCTATATGTATATACCCGTCTTCATTTTATTATCCCTACAAGGACAAAAATAGCTAAAAGGGCTATATGAAAATCTGCTGTGCTGCATGTAGGAAAGTAGTGAGGTTTTATATGGTTGTTCTCGCATATATACGAGCATACATATACATGCATCTTTATATATGTGTAGAAGTCCAGCCATAGCTGACGAGCATTTGTATATTTTTATATTTTTTTCAGGGATATGCATATACAACATATTCCATATGTTCAAGATTAACGAAAACAAATACCGTTTTCGAGACCTAATGAATACGAAATAGAGATTCGCCTATCGACTTCAGCCTACGGGCGAGAAGTATATGTATTTTGTTAGTTATTATAACCCGTTTGTTAGTTATTGTTTCATTAACGTGCTAGTATCGTCGAGCCCGGTGGCGTGGTGGCATGCGTCTGCGCCTTGCGACCGGAGGAGACACATAGGTGCGCGGGTTCGAGCCCCACCGTTGCACATTTGTATTTATGGGGATCCGTCTATGAAGCAATGCGAAAAGCAGTCCCATGGACATTAAATCTTGGCTGAGAGTCAGCCCCGAAAGGATGTTTTTAACGTGCTAGTATCACTCACCCGAATGTGTCGGCGGTTTACTGGTACAACTGGTCTTCTACCAGTATAGCAGAATGCTATTTATACTATAGATTTGGTACAACCAACCTAGCAAATAGTATATATATATATACGTGCTATTCGTTATATGCATATATATAGGCCGGAAAGGAAATAACGTGGAAAGGACAGACACCGCTATTCTTTTTTGCACCGCTTATTTAAAACGATGATAACCAATGCCCTACAATTATATATATATATATATATAAATGCGCCCTTGTTGAGCAATGCTCTGCATTGAGCCACCATCGCCAAGCTCTATATGGAGTTTGAAATAAGTACAGCCCTAGTTGTTATAATTCACGTTGAAGCTTTCATGTTCTTGCCGAGTCCTTTTAAACCTCAAAGTATGTACCTAACCTTCTCATACGCCCTTGCTGAAGCAGGCCAAAATGCTAGCAAGTATGCATCTCTTCGTTTTCGATAGGGCTATCGAAAAAGCGTAGGTATTCGGCAACTATGTAATGCAGCACCGTCACTTTGGTACGAAAAATGATAGACATTAAATTTGCTATTGCCTGAGAACAGTCTTCTAGGCGTAAAGTTTTAGTCGCAATGGCAAACATTTCACGGTTCTCCACGTAAAGGCTTCAACGTAAAGCAAAACAACATATCGACATTTTATGACTTCACTCAATCTGGCTACTTCGCCTTACGCTAGTTTGCATGGGGTGTCATTCAGATTATGCAGAATTTTTTGCCGAACACGCCGTTATGATTGGTTGCTTTATGCGTTCTGCGAGTGGTTCTCCTGCAAAGGTACACGTTTTGCACAACCATGTAGGAAAAAAATGGCAGAATGACTACTTTTATAAATCATCACCATCATTTATCCTTCCTTCTAAACAAAAGGTTTCTGCCCCTTCTTCCACCGGGAAACAATATTTGTCTGACAAGTTCTGCCAAACCTTCAAATAAGTACATACGGTTATGATAGACACTATATATATAAATATATATATATATATATATATATATATATATATTTATTTATCTATATATTTACTTACGCACGCATATGTACATGAGCTAGGTTAGAAAGGCAAAAGAGCATACAGCGTAGACGCATACACATACACACACACACACATTTGCAGATTTTCCTCGGCCGCACGGCGGTTCTGCATCGGCCGCTGAAAGTCCCGGTCATGGAGTTGGATGAGTTGGCTGTCGCTCCAAACCCTCCCTGGGCAGGCCCGAGGCCGCGAAACGAGGGCAGAGAAATGGAGGGAGAAGAACTCTATGGCGAGCGTTGTTAGCATGGTGAAGCCCTAGGTGAATCGTTTATCCGACGTCCGGAGACGGACGACCACAGGACGCATCCGCCCTTTCGCGGCCCGCGCACCTATTACCTAGCTACGACCGAGTGCTGTACGACCTAGCTCGCCAGTCACCTACCACCCATCTGCGCTCTCCCTGCGAGCCACGCCTCAGCCTCCGCTGACGTCAGAGTTGACCCAGGTGGCCCGCAGCGGGGCGGCCTTTGCTGACCGAACGGGGCTACCGGCCATCGGCGGGCCCAAACAGCCCTTCTTTGCTTGATCACACACAGCGAAAGCAAGCAGTCACTAAGTCAGTCAGTCACTCACTCAGTGAGTCGCTATGAGTCTGCATGAGCGTGGAGGGAGAACCGGCGGCTCGCTCCTGTCTATAGCGGTCGCCGCGGCCAGACATAGTCCGCTCCGAGTGAGCGTCGGCGCCCCTGCCGGTGGTTCCAGCCGCCCTACAAGTTCGAGTGCCACAAGGCTGTCAACAGCTTACTTTACCAAACAACAGCAGAGCAGCGTCAGCAGCAGCAGCAGCAGCAACAACAACAACAACAACAACAACAAAAACAACAACAACAGCAGTAGTAGTACGAAGTCAACAACGCAGAGCAAACGGTTGCAGTTGCCGACATTCCACGAACAAGGGAAGGGATCCCGAGGGGACTACAACTACGCGAACGCTATTGCTAGTTACTATTACTACTACTACGACGACAACAGACGACTATTACTAAGGCCACAACTCTAGTCACCAGTATTGATATCGACCGCTAACTGCTGCAAATTGCTAGTAGTCCTATCGGCGAATCGGACCGGCCAGTCGACACACGGTTGTCGGTTCTCGTTGTCGACGTCGTCGTCGTTGTTGCTGTTGTTGTTGTTGTTGTCGGTGTTGTTGTTGTTGTCGGTGTTTTTATTGTTGTTGTTGTGGTGGTGGTGTCCCGGTTGACGCTGGCGGTGGCGACAATCTCTCGCTCTCGAACAGCCAATGGTAGTCGTTTCTTGGCATCGAGCTTCGCTGCTGAGGCTGCTCCTGCCATCTCTTCCGACAAACGTCTATCGTGCCGATTCCCACGGGCCCTCGGCCCATCCCGTCCTTAGAATGTGCTTAGATCTTTCCTTCACACACAACCCCCCCCTCTTTGTCCCTTTCGTTTTCGTTTTTCTCTCCTTGAACGTTCTTTCTGCCTGGCAGGCATCGTTTTCGCAATCGTCTTCTGTTCTTTACCAAAAGATACCGAATCTGTAAATGTGTTTACGAAGAAAGAGAGAGAGAGAGCGAGCGAGGAAACGTCAACCCCCATCAACTGTTTGAGGTTCACTAGCGTGGGCTTTGCCTGCTGTGTGTTAACGTCGATTGATGATGGGGAAACATAGATACGAATGCTACCTTATACGTGGACCCATATATATATATATATATATATATATATATATATATATATATATATATGTTAAAAAAAGCCTAAGCTTGTCCTAGTTCTGTCGCTGGTTCTTGTAGTGGCATTCATTCCACACTAGCAATTGTACCAGAAGTACGGCCAATGGATAAATACTACGTTTAGATTCTGCAATCTAGAAGCATACCCATAAAATTAATTAATGGCAGAGAGGTCTGGCAGCACCCGTGTTGGAGACGATCTGGGCTGGCGAAAAAAGCGTGCACTGTGTGAGCTCTCCAAGGTGCTTACTCTTATGCTTTAGCGAGATTTACTTTCTGTACAATAAACTACCGGAAGTTCGCTTTTATCTTTTAAACGGGATGTTTGAGGACGCACAACAACGAGGTTCCCTGTTGTATACGTACTGGCGTATGCACAAGTGAGCAAAAAAGTATATCTCTAAGTATACCCAAGACAACGTTCAGAGACACTCTATAGCTGATAGTTGTGTATTTTTTGTCTGTGCCTCGAGAACTGCAAGTATCCATTGTGCTCTGTAGAAATACTAAGGCCCTATTTTTCGGTGGGCGGTTAAGATAAGCATCTTTGAACGACTTTGGCTAACGACGGCGGCATATAATAAACCATTACAGACACGTGCTCGGTAATTGCACCTGCTGATGTCAGCCGGAGGCTGCTATCGATGGGTAGATGGTCTGAGCTGTTTTAGGAGGAGTTGAGGCCACTGATCTGTAGTAGACAATCCGTCTTGTATGGGTCATTGCTTCCGCCCAGGCACCCTTCTAAAGGAAATCTTTGTGGTGATCAGTTTGGCCACATGGACTGACGCGAACTGTCTGGGGCTCGGGTAGATGGCGGATATAGGGTGTCACGATGTGATATACGCTGGCATCTTTGTACAACAGTCAAGAAGTGCACGGAATAGAAACAGTTACGCGTAACAGAAAAACACATATTAGTAAGATGTAATCAAAGCAAGTCAATTGAGATCTGACTTTTTTCCTCTATACCAGCGGTTTGTAAAACGTTAGTCGTTTTGAGAGCGTATATTGGAAATAAAGTTTTTAATTAGCTGACTACAGCTAATAAAGCGAACAAGACGCCGGCCTGGCGAAGAATTATGTTTTGCAACAAACCGCGATAGCTAACACAACGAAAAGTTTGTCACCACTATATCGACGCCAAGTAAGACCGGGCCTTTGCAGTGTGAAAAACGGTTTGTTTGGAGCTCGGATGCATATATGTATATATATTTTTTCCTAATAAAGAACAACTTCTCTATAATAGAACATTTTATATCTCTAGTTTACAGATTTGCTTTTTCTTTTCATAATCACATGGATTCTATCAGCACTTGTTAATTAAAACGTATCGGTTACGTGGTATATCGTAGAATTATGGCATTGAGCGGTTTCTTCTTCTTATGATCTCAAGAACTTCAGATTGGTTGATTTCGCAAAAACGGACAGAATAGTTTAGATCTGTAAGTCAATATACACTTCGTAAAACCGTAAAACTTCGTAACCGTAATAGAATTATTGTTGTACAAACCTACTAAAAACCATAGGGAAATAACTGTCAGACCTAAAGTCCAATGCATTGCTACAGATGGTCATCATAACGTACTTTCAGAGAATGCGTTTCAATAATATTATTAAAATGTTTTGCTTACATGTACTTATTTTTCTGCATATACCTTTACTGACAATATATGTCAATGAGTAAGCTTAGCGTGATATGCATATCCTAATTGAAGCGCAATATAAGAGAAAAAGCGTTTTAATTTTTTAAGGAAGATGAATGCTGCAGTGGTTCATGTCTTACACGTCTTCCACGCTCGTTATTAAATGTCTGTACATTAATCTCGGGATCTCGGAAATGTGTGATTAGTAAAATGCTAAATGCCGCTCTTTGGACAGTTGTTGTTGTTTATATATATATATATATATATATATATATATATATATATATATATATACAGGGTGTGACTGAACGAATTTTATAGCGATACATAAAATTGTAGAGCTCGTTAAAGCAAATATTTTTTCCAATGGAACATGTGCTCTGAGAAGTCTTGTTTCGGAGTTACAGTGAAATTACTACAATTTGTGACACTGGTGTTTTTGCCCGACATAGGAGCACAAAATGTGCTGTTGCGAGACAACCAGTCTTCCTATACAGAAACTAAGCACACCGTCGTGTTCGTGATAAAATTCTGCTCAATCTGAAGAATATGCAAAGCCGGTCAGAAGACGCGACATGGTCGCTTAGAAGAGAATTCGCCAAAAATAAAGTTCTTTATTAGCGTTCACGCCAAATACTTTAGAATCATAACCCTACGACCACCCACGTGTTCAAAGCTAACATATACAGCAAATGCGCATTTCATGACGATCATTTTGGTACCAAACGTATGGCAATGCGAGCTGTGGTTGCGGAGTAATTACGATTTTTCGGCGGGATGTCCAGATTAAGTGCATGTAAAATGACTGTGTGGCGACGTTCACTACCGCCGACGTGTCGCGCGACAGCCGCAGCGCGTCATTTTACATGCACTTAATCTGGACATCCCGCCGAAAAATCGTAATTACTCCGCAACCACAGCTCGCATTGCCATACGTTTGGTACCAAAATGATCGTCATGAAATGCGCATTTGCTGTATATGTTAGCTTTGAACACGTGGGTGGTCGTAGGGTTATGATTCTAAAGTATTTGGCGTGAACGCTAATAAAGAACTTTATTTTTGGCGAATTCTCTTCTAAGCGACCATGTCGCGTCTTCTGACCGGCTTTGCATATTCTTCAGATTGAGCAGAATTTTATCACGAACACGACGGTGTGCTTAGTTTCTGGCAACAGCACATTTTGTGCTTTTATGTCGGGCAAAAACACCAGTGTCACAAATTGTAGTAATTTCACTGTAACTCCGAAACAAGACTTCTCAGAGCACATGTTCCATTGGAAAAAATATTTGCTTTAACGAGCTCTACAATTTTATGTATCGCTATAAAATTCGTTCAGTCACACCCTGTATATATATATATATATATGTGTGTGTGTATATACATACATATACATATATATGTGTGTGTAACACGTGGCTTAGCTGACAGAAAATAGCTGAGCGCTGTGCTTATTTCAAAGGGGGTCTGAAATGAGCGTCTCTGTTATCACTACATCTCAATCATTCGGTACTCAACATGCCACCTCCGGTGTAAGGTCAAATCACTCACCTGCATAATAAAACGTTTTGTTGTCGTTTAAACGAGGTTCTTGGTGACCCTGTCCTGAGGTCGCTTCTAATCCTCAGTTACGTACAGAAACAAGGCCGTTCTGTTGTGTGGCCAAAAAATTGCAGATAATAGCACTACTCGGTCAATATTGTAACAGATGGCAATAAACTGCTGTCAGTTACTACACAGGGCAGAATATAATTAGCATATATATATATATATATATATATATATATATATATATAATGGATTTGAGAGATTGTGGAACGCGCTAAAATAAACATTTTTATTAGAATGGGGGGGGGGGGAGTCTTGTGACAGTGAAAGTACAAAATCTGTCATACCAATGTGGTTGGCCGGACATTGCTTTACGAAATGTGCGATTGCACGAGAACGAGTTTTTCAATTAAGAAACTGGTCCCACCAGCATGTTCTGCTTCGGCTGAAATACGGCGTTAACTAGCACAAGCCCAATAGTCATATTGAGAACAGTTTGCAAGATTTGAGAGGCTCAGTAAACACGTTCGCACTTCATTTGCGGGTCATCTGGATACCAAGTGGACAAATGATGGGAGGGGAGTCGAATCGTGATATGATTACTAGCTACTGGTCCCATGTTGATCTGATCCAAAAGTTGCAGATTGCAGCTTACCTGTACAGAGCACTGTCTTTGCTAAGAGCCTATTTTAGTGTTCTTCTATATTCCGGAATGCTACTAGAATTACTTTCTTCACCGATATAATTCAAAATCACTTTTATCACTCCTGCCCAGGCTCCACTCAACGTGGAAGCACGGCAAATCATCATATCAACAGCATTCACGAAGGACATGAACTACTAACTGTCCTCTTCTGAGGTGGTTACGGAAACTCACGCTGAACACTTGAATTTCGGGCTCCGGGGATAGCCAAGTGTACGCGCGCGACAGGTATACAACGCCCGGATCACGACAGGAGCAACGCTTAGATCAGAGCGCTACATATCATGCGGCAGCACCTACTTTCTAAAAAAAAACAATCCTTTCGGGGCTGACTCTCAGCCAAAATTTAACGTCCATGGGACTGCTTTTCGCATTGCTTCATAGACGGAGAACCCCCATAAATACAAATGTGCAACGGTGGGGTTCGAATTTGCGCACCTATGTGTCTCATGCGGTCGCGAGGCGCAGACGCATGCCACCACGCCACCGGGCTCGACTGCACCTGCTATCTAGGACACACGCGAGCGTAATAGCTAGACAGTTTGTGTGGCACGCGCTGCTATGTCATGATATGGCTAAGTGACGATGCTTGCTCATTTTAATTACTCTTAATGGTAACACGGTAACGCCTAGATATATTAAATGTTGCTTGTCTGTGTACTCATCCGACAAACATCAATTACGTTATTGAAACTAAGGCTTGTCGCAACGCGCAAACTGGTTAGTATTTCGACGCAACGGACTGCTGCGAGAAGTAGCCGGCGACTCTGACACTACGAGTTGCAGGCTCGATTCCGGCTTAACACACACAAGAGGGCCTGAAAGCAATTAGATCTTAGATTTACAGATTTGAGCAATCGTTTCAACATCACATAAGCGTTTTCATACATGCTGTGTTGGAATAAGATTTCAACACAACAATTTTTTTTAATTTTCCGTAAGGCAATTGCCCATGTACGGATGTTTCGTGTCATGGCTAAGTTTATTCCACTCCAGCATTTACCTTGTCTAAATTGGAAACCATGCAAACCAATTTAAGAGTGGCCGGTCTGGGTCTCGAACCAAGTCCTCCCGAATGCAAGGCAAAGGCTTTGCCACTAAGCCACCTTGCTCGGTCACACTAAGCTCACAATCGTGCTCTATCACTATATATATATATATATATATATATATTTATTCATTATGGGTATTGCAAACAATCGTACCACTATGACCATATCACAATCATGTTGTAAAGCATTTTTTAATTCCCACAGTGGCGACAGCGATAAAATATCAGATAGTCCATTGGTATCCACAGCTCTCGTGTAATTAAGTTCATCAAAAAGATGGTGCCATGGCACACACTTTTACGTGATCCTAATCACACGGTCGATCACAACGCTTGCACATGCAATCGTCGTCGGACTCATAAGAAAAAAACGACTTGACCCGTAACCTGATAAATGAGAGCCGTAGCCCACATAAGTTACGTCATCGTCGTCAATTTGACGAGTGTTCTCGTATCGCGAACAAAGTGTTCCACTTCGACCAGATATCGAGAAAAGAGCCATGCATCGGCGTGCGTGATGCAATGGAGTTGGCCTACATCGAAAGAGCCTAAGAGATGGTAGTAGTTACTCACCAATACTTCCGTTGGACACAATATAGAGGAAAAGCAGAGAAATAGGCGTCGATGTTTTTAGTTGGAAAGCACATACACGCGCAAATAGGTTGTAGCTGGCCCGAATGTATGCCACCGCGCAGATACGTATACAGGGCGAGCAGCGGCGAAGATGGTACATATCTAGATATATAGATGGTACGTAGACAGAATAGACATTTTGTGCAGCTTCTTGTTTGTCATCGTACAAGTTCCATCTGCTCGAGCCAAAAGCAGGCAATGTGGTGCAACTACTACTACTACTACTCAGCATACAAACTGTCAGAAGAAGGAAGACCTTCAGTCGGCAGCTGAGCACGCCGGACAGGAAATATGGGGTTTCTAATGCACGCAGCCTCTGGCATGCAGCTCGCGAGGCTAACAGGCCAACAGGCAACCGCACTCTGACATAGGCGAGACAGGGCTGTCTCCATATAAATGTTTTGCTCAGGCAGCGGATCGACCTATCCCGTCTTGCAGATAAACCCCCGCCGCTTTGATATGCCGCGCCTGTCTCCTGCCGGCCGGTGTTTTGTCTATTGAGCGGACTGAGGAGCGGCGTCCTCCTACTCAAGGCTATCGTACAGCCGATGAACACGTTAGTGCCGTTCGACGAGAACATCGACGCTTTACGGCGAACACGCTCAAATAAGAGTCTAAAAAATCATTTCGGGGCTGACTCTCGGCCAAGATTTAACGTTCATGGGACTGCTTTTCGCATTGCTTCATAGACGGACATGCCCCATAAATACAAACGTGCAACGGTGGGGCTCAAACCCGCGCACCTATGAACCGTCTCCTCCGGTCGCGAGGCGCAGACGCATGCCACCGGGCTCGACACAGATGAGAGTCTACCGACGATCTACTTACTATTTAAAACACACGACACGCCATACGCGTATGATAGTAGGTGCGTTAACGCGGCCGAGTTTGAAAGTTCGTCGATCTCGCCGATCGATGCGTCTACGATCATGTCAAATATATGGTCGGTTACAGTTGCCTTAATTGTTTTCGTACATTATAAGGGTGATGACTGTTGTATTGTCCATAGCCCACCAACGCTCGGGAGCTCGGGTGCAACAGATATTCGCAATGTTACTCTTGTTTATCATAAATTGTCTTGCGGCTGTTTTTTTCTGGGTCTGGAACGAAGCCCAGCTTACGCTGTTGTATGGCCGGAGCCTGAAGACAACGCATGGTGAAGCTAACACGAATTCAACGTGAGCAACGTCAACGAGCTAACGAGCCATCGTGTGCTATACGAGTATATCGAATTTCCAATTATGCGTCTGAAGTTTCAGGCAGTTCAGCACATATATTAACGACTGACCCCTTTTCTAGAAGAGACGGTATATATATGTAGACGGTAATAATAATAATAATAATAATAATAATAATAATAATAATAATAATAATAATTATTATTATTATTATTATTATTATTATTACCGTCTACATATATATACCGTCTGTATATATATGTAGACGACGATATATAAAATTATATAATAATTTTATATATATATATATATAATATATATAAAAATATTATATATTATATATATATATATATATATATATATAATAGAGGACCATTCATCTCCTAGACCGTACACGGGAACGCCGTTAACATTTTCATTACATATATTTATACAGTTATATTTGCACTTGGACATAAGACTCCTGTTGAATAGTGCATGCAAGAGACTGGACAGCGACTTTTATGCACAAAGCTGTATATCTGGCGTTCGTAGGACGTATGTGCATGAATTATTGGTGCGACCGTTAACGATAGGGAGTGTGCACCGGATTCTTCGTCGAGCTGACCGTAACCTACGATTTTGTCTTGGTTATTTTGTTGCGTTTTCAGCAAGCCTCTACGGGTCGTCCAGTCGCGAGCTTCTCTTCAGGGTTAATCGCTATGTAAGTATAATCAGCAAGCTTATCTTCCTATCGTGACGCTATGACCTAAGCATCAAGTAGGTAATCCGTTCCGTTTGCTTTCCGAGACTGGGTTTCTATATATGAATAGGGATGAAGTATATATGAACAGGGATGCACATTTGCATATATATATATATATATATTTTTTTTTTTTTTTTCGCACAGACATGTCTGTGCACGCTCTTAAATAACAGTGTCTGATCCGCTGGTGGCTCGCTAGCTCGCCTACGATTTGATGTTCTAATGATTTGCTGCTACTTGTTGACAAGTTTTTGTTTTTATATTTCTCAGGGTTTATTATTTAATTTTATGGTTACAGGGAAAAACTTGTTGACAAGTTGTGTTAGACTTGATTGCGAGCGACGTTAAAGTTTAAATTGCGTCTTATCCAGATTAGTAGGTCTTGTAAATAGTATAGGGTGGCTTGTTAGATTCTGAAGAACGGCGTTGCTAAAACGTTTTTTTTTTCAGTATCACGTTGTTATTAAGATTAAGCACTCCGTTAAATACTACTCTACTGCAAGACACTACTATACACGAGTGAGATATTTACAGTAACATCGAAACAAGAGCGTTTAGGATAGCTTATGATGACGTTCTGCGTGTCTCTGATGGTCGTCGGATTTTAAACGCACACGTTATTCTTAAAAGAAAATACCCACAGAAAAAAGTCTAAGGGCGTTAAATGGGCGCCAGACCTTGAAGGCCAGTGAATGTCCTCGTTAAGCGAAATGACCCGCCCGGGACACTTCAGCCTCGGATCAAGCTAAACTGTCTTGCCGGCTGTGTGGCTTGCGGCGCCGTCCCGTGTTGGAACGGGATTTCACTTGCATCGATTCCGCACAAGTTCGGCCAAATACGATTAGGGTCATGCAGCGATATCGCTCGTCCGTGGAATGAAAATAAATATGTTCGAATGATGTTTTGGAACATAGGCTGCACCAAAAATATGGCACATATTAAAGAAACGGCTTTTTCTAAATCACATGATGAGGGTGCTTGGTTACTTAAGACGCGACAGATCCGTTTATTCAAACTTCCATTCAGATGGAAATGGGCTTCGCCGGCAACGATAGGTATTTTTTTCATAAAATCGGCATCCCGCTTCGCTATTTCAAGAGCCCAATTGGTTGGAAGTTTAGCCACTTTTGATCTACCCAGTTGTTGGGCACGTCGCTGAATAGATGTTTTTGGATATTGTTCCACACTGCGTTTCCATAGCGGCGATATTTTCAGAAGCAGAACAAGCACTTCATGGTCTTTCACGGCTAGTTACAGCACGTAGCTGATCAGAGTCGATGAATTTTTTGCACAAGTTTACGAATAGTATTCTCACAATGCCGATTATGTCTACCGTAAATGGCACGGAGAGTTTGTTAGCATACCCGTTAAGTGTTCCCTTTTCACGATAAATGTGCACACTCTCTACGCATTTTTCCGTTGTCTAACGCTCAGTTTTGAAGTTGGCAGCCCTACCATCTCACGTTTGCGAGGAGAGCAGGTCACAGAGAAGGCAGAGCTGAGCGCGGGAACTTTTGAGAAATATCCGCTGATCATTCGAACAATATATATATATATATATATATATACATTTTTCGTATATTACATTATATATGTGGGACACATATTACGGGAGATTAGCTAAGCCATTGTGCCTAGCGGGTGTGTATTGTGACTATCATGTGTCCGCTTTGTGTAGGCTAGGTCAGCCGCCTGATCCGAACACCAGGAGCACCCAAAGTCTCAAACGCGAGATGGCAGAATTCGTGAGAATACCCGATTGATGAGCATTTTCTTGGCTTGCTGGTCCCCGCAAGGTGGGCTGCATAACTATTGTACATATATATATATATATATATATATATATAAAAAAAAAATATATATATATATATTTTTTTTTTTTTTTCACGGATTGTATATATATATATAAAAAAAATATATATATATACAATCCGTGAAAAAAATACAGCCACCCATGTTTGTCCTGTAAAGACTACAGTGACACACGCTCATAGAGTAACAGCAGAAAATTTCACCGACATGTGGGATTTCGGAAACTTTAAAACACGTAGATCCCAATAGCGACTCTAATTAACACGACCGTCTAACAACACAATCGACGACTTTGTCTGATACCCGACAGCGGCCTAGATCGCCACCGAACCGCCACCTGAGTGAAGTTTTGACAAAATTCGTTCTTTCTTGCGCACATCGTGGAAATAATAGTTAAATCCGTTCGGTCCATCAAAGTGAACTTTTTGCATTTGAAAAGAGCACTCCGCGCCACTCAGTGGTCCATGACATCGTATCGTGGGCGAAGCCAAGACGAGCTTTCAGCGGTCAGCGGACAATCGTGGTTTTCTCTTGTGTTCTTTTCTCGTGAGCCCATGTGTCGTCCTGAGGAGGTTTTATACTTTTCACACGTTCGTTTTCACACCAGCCGCTGCCACAACTGCCCTTGCCGAGAGCCCAGAATTCGACGCTTGCTTCAGAAATGCTCGCATGCTTCATTCTGAAATGGCATTTAGACGCTCGGAACTATTGTTTTACGGCGTATTTTTCAACTTAATTAATGAAGTTGTTTATTACTTGGGGAAAGCGCCCCAAATCGACAAGAAATTTCGCGATTAGAGAAGCCGATGCCCCTTTTAAGTCTTAATTTGGACCCTTTTGTCACTCGTAAGGCGCCCCCCTAAGCCCATCGTTCCAACATAGAAAAAACTTCTGATAAGAGGTCTGCTTTTGTTTCCGTCGAGCCATAAAATAAGCCTAAACGTCGCTATTCCGCTTAATTCCGTCGCTAAGACATGCATCTTGCTAGTGGCTGTATAATTTATTCGCGGTGTAGCTGTATCTATAAGGTGTAAGTATTAAGACCTTGTGTTTCAAAGTATTTCGAGACCCCAAATGTTGATGAAAGTCTCCGCTGTTACTCTATGAGCATGTATCACTGTAGTTTTTACACGACTGGATATAAGACATGTGTATACATATATATATATATATATATATATATATATATATATATGAGATCACCCTTTATCACTGAGGAAACAACTTCAACTCTTTAACTGCCCTGACTTCTTCAATTCCTCAGTGTCAGAATTTGGATGCATAATTGCAAGTTGACTTTTTTGTATGTGGAGATCATGCCACTCTTTACAGCCGCAGACATTGGAACTTCTCAGAGAGTTATTGGAAATGTAAAGATTTACATACAAACTCTAAAGCTATGTGGGCAAACTACACAGAACCAATTAAAAACGACTTACAACAGATACGAGATGAAGGATTGCGTCATTCCGCTTCTTCAAACTGAATGCAGCTTTCGAACATTTAGCTTTGAGCACTTGCGAAACGGGTTTTGATGAGAGCGCTGAGCCCTGAGTCAAAGCGGCCTTTGACGAGAAAGATATCTGACAGTTTTCGTTTTCTCTTATTTCACAAGCCCAGAATTGGCATGCCGCGGAGAACGATAGATGAGGGCTTTTTAAGCTTACGCATTCAGGTGCATTGCGGCAACTTGCGACAGATTACCCTGATTGCAGGCAGTAATATGGCCTAGCTTTAAGCACTTATACAATGTCGTAAGGGTTCCTGCATACATAATGATCTTCCGCGTTTTAAAGGGCAGATTTTTTACATGTGTTTCCGATTATACCACATAAACTCTGTGCCATCCTGGATTAGCCTACTAAATGATATACGTGCGTGGACTGTGACAAATGTTCTAAAATAAGCAACATCCGGCAACTGAATGTGAAGTTGACGGCCACCCATGCATTCCAGTGTTCGAATTTCGCTCTGGAGTTGACGAGACTAACAAATGAGTTAGCCATACTCAGAAAGAGGCAACAGGGGCGAGCCCCTCGCTCTGGGGTCCACCGGGACCGAGAGGAGCGCGATCGACTCGGCTACCGACATCACAAATCTGTGCTTGCAATTTTTTAGTCCGTGAGCGCCTGGCAGAATTCTTAACGTCCAGTACTGCCCGCCACGTCGAAGCATTTCTGACATCCTAGAAAGACTGCAATAACGCTTTTCTTGTGTACGCGGTTGAGCCTAAAAGACTCAGTTTGCTTCCACAACTGTCCGGACGTTTTCAATAATTGCCTCTTACCCCTTACCCCTTCGCCAGGGTATTCAGCATGCAGGTGGGCATGGGTCAGACCTTGTCTCTGGGGATGAGGACAACCTCAGCCCGTTTTCAGTTGGCTGGTATTGTTCCCTTCTGGTCGCTGTGGTGAGCACCAATGCGGCCAAACCTAGATAATCTTTAAATAGTATTTTGACCGCGGGGGGGGGGGGTGCGGAGGGGGGGTGCCAGCTGGCCCTGGAGCATTTTCCGGTTTCGACTCGCCGCAACCTTGAGAACTTCTGCTATTATTGCTACATCCGCTTCGATTTACTTGAGAAGCCGGAGTCAGTTATTTGCCTTGCTTTCCGCTTTAACATGGCTGTACACTTTCGATAATTGGCCAAAGCCTGTCTGGGATTCATTTATTGTCTGGGATTTGCTGTGGCCTTTTTTGCTCACGCCTTGATTTGGCGTTTTCATAGATTTTGTCAAGAAGTGGTATCACCTTCAACTTCGCTCACATCATCAACTGACTTAAAAACCTGTGCTGCGCTGGCCACAGTCCGGAGCAGTCGACTCATTACCCTCTTCTGTGGTACCATCATTATTAGCAGCAACTCTGATCGCATTCAAGGAGTCAAGAGTTAGACGGGAGAATTGTTGCTAACTGTTTCTTCAACTTCCCGCTCAAATCGTTGTCTCTCGCTTTAAGTTTACCAGACAGAGCAAGCTTTCTTCAACTCCCTCTCTCTCTACATATATATATATATATATATATATATATATATATATATATATATATATATATATATATATATATATATATATACGCAATATGAACGTTTGCTTACGTCATCGGCGTGTTTGCGTGGGGATACCTCCGCTGACGCAGCGACAAGGCGATATATATATATATATATATATATATATATATATGCGTGTGTTTGTATGTGTAAGCAATGTGTATATGTACAAGCGATAGCCACATGAGAAGCGAAAGGAGGATGAGGAGGCGCAGGATATGCACAAATACAAGCACGAGGCCATGCACAAATACAAGCCTCGTTCGTTTGTTGGATGGACGATCGGTTAGACGGTCACCCGTCGTTCGTGGTCGTGGTGGTCGTTGTTGTTGTTGTTGTTGTTGTTGTTGTTGTTGTTGTTGTTGTTGTTGTTGTTGTTGTTGTTTTGTTGTTGTTGTTGTTGTTGTTCCTATAATCGTCATCCAGCCACCGCTGGCCTCAGTATGATCCCTAGCATGAGCTCACAACTGCTGAAGAAACACGCAGCTAGTCAATCAGCAACAGCCCCAGTGGCATTACCACCATCACCACCACCACCACCAGTATCTGCAGCGGCCGTTTCGTTTGCTTGTCCAGCACGCCGCGAGCTGCCTGCTCTCGTCGTTCTTGTCATAGCAGCGAAGGCGTAGGAGACTGACCGTTGCCCCGGTCCCACTGTGCGGCTTTTATGGCCTCTTTTTTGCTCCTTACTCTCTCTAGATCGCTCTCCCTTAATCTCTCTACCGTATTCCTCATTTCTCGCTCTCTCTGTCTTATTCCTCATTTCTCTCTCTCTCCTTCCCCTCGCTGTCTCCCGCGCTCACCGCCTGCTTTTTCCGGTATGCGGCTCGAGCTGGCTCTGGCACAACGACGACGACGATATGATGCAATTTGTCATTCTGCTCTCAGATACCTCAGCGCCCGCCTTCGTGAGGTCCGCCGTGGCGCTTCCGGTCGGAGCCCACTGAAGCCCACGTCATTCTATGGTGACGTTATGCTAAACTCTTGCAGACATCCAATCCGCCGTTGAGCTTTGTGCTTTTTGGCCGGGCTTTATTCGAATGTCTGGACGCCGCGCCACTCTACGACTACAGCTACTACTACGACTACTACTACTGTCTATGGATTGGCGCGTAGTAGTATTCGAGTGTGTTGGACCGCGGCTGTCTCGACTCTTTAGAGAGGACGTATCTCCCAGTGGGGAAAGCCGCGATTTACTCCTGCTTCTCGTCCCCTATCGCCTAGGCAGTAATAAAAACCTAAATCCCGCTTTTCAATTAATTCTATGCAAACAACACACAGACTATTGTTTTTCTCCTACCGGCCGTCTCTTACGTCTGCCATAGAGAGTAAAGAAGAGCGCGTAACTAGAGAACAAGGCACTCAAACCAACACGGAGACAATGCTACCTATTACTAGCAGCGATATACGATATATCGTTGACGTCAATAACTAGCCAGCAAGAACTTTGCTTAAAACGTAATGGGCTGCACATCGATGTGTGGCTAACGCTCTCGGCAGATGTGAATCACCACCTATAAATATCCATAATTTGTATCAAATTTGTTGTAAATAAAAACAGTGGCAAACAAAATGTTCGGACAAATGAGGGTGCAACCGAGACAGCGAGAGAGAGGGCGAAGGAGATGTTACGCCGTGGACTGAAGAGATTTATTTATATAAATTTATATGAATAGTCTGCCTTGAATATGGGTGCCTTTTTCATAAGCATCCGTCGAGCAAAATCGGCCACCGACAACGATTTGAAAGCAATACGCTATCCTGCGTGACAGATCTGGTTGGCTTTAGCGGCTGTTTAAAGACACGACCTCTCTTCGTGCCGAGTTGCCTTCTCCCTAAAGTCCTACAAGATACCCGCCTACTTTACGAGGCTGAGCCGGCTCAAATTCACGGCTAGGAGCAAAGGCTAAAGCACGGGCCACGTCCGCGCGGCCTTTTGTGGCACGTCGACTGTGGCAGGACACATGATAGCATGATAGCTTACCTCGTAATGGCCATCGATGAGCAAATGACTGGTTTTGTCCGTTCGCGCTTGTCCACTTGGCCTGTTTGTTTATTGTGCTAGAATAATCAAACAGGCCAAGTTCCGGCAACAGCACCAGAACACGCTCGGAACGCTACCGGGTTGGAAGGGAATTTGTTTTTTTTTTGTTAACGCTCTGACAACCACATTTTAGACGCTCGTAAATAAGCTAAGTTGCTTGTGGCACGATATCGTCTAAATGCATCTATCGTCATTGCGTTCTCGTACTGGAATTATATAGGCTTTCTCCAGGAGAGGTATGTAGCAGCAAGGCAATGACAACCACGTCCAACAAATTCAACTAGCACGGCCAGGGCTCAAACTAGCGATGTTTTGCTAACCGTGGTTGCCATGGCAACGCCCCGTTTCGAACGGTGCGTTAGTTATTAAGTCTATCGAAAGTAACCCCGCTTATCGGCCGATAGCTGCTCATCGCCGTCTGACAGACTTATTAGCAGTAAGCACTAGAGCACATTCATACTGCCGCATTTATTGACGCAAACGAACTTTAACTAGCATCATCGAGGAGCCACTAACCAACCTGGTGCCAGTCAAGACGGACGGCCTATTCCCTCCTTGCAATGAAACGCTATATCCTCAACAACAAAAATTCGTTACATTTTTCTATGTATAATTCACGCCGTTGATACACGTCTTTACCTATTACGTCCGTGTCTAAATTATTTTATTTTTTACCGGTTTACATTTATGAGGTTGTACTCCCACATATTTATTCCATAATTTTAATATATACGGCAGTAGATGTTACCGTTATACGAAGTGAAATCGATGCCTGTCTAACATGTTGTCATTGGTGGTCATAGTAGAGATGGAGATGAAGACGATGATGATGGTGGTGATCAAAAGATACTCTTAAGTAATCGTCACTCGGACATTAGGGTCGTTGTTGTTGTTTGCGCAGACGACACCGAGGACCGATCTGAGAGACCAGAGAGGGAGAGAGAGGGGGGGGGGAGAGAGTCTCTCCGTGTCAGGTTGGTTGGCAAACAGCACTACATACATATGTGGTGGCTCGGACGCCTTTACTGAGTGCGTCTTTGTCACCCACCCGGAGAGCATTCAGCATTTCAGCATCTCTGGTTAGCCTTCTCAGGACTCTTCCATCGGGCAGCAGGGCGGCTACCGAGCTTATCGGACTAATGGCGGGGGCAAACACTGCCGCTGTTGCCGCAGCCGCCGCCGCAAGGTGACCGGGATCGGATACGCCGTACCGGGCATAGCATAGACACCGATGCACTCAGTGGGCAAAATGCATGCTAATTGACTGCGTGATAAATAAATGGCCAGACACGGCAATCGTGGCGGACATCACTTTCGCATTATCTATTTGCCAACGGTACCTACTCGTATTGGCCGTCGAAAGCATTGGCAACGTGATCAGAAGAGGAGGCAGGAAGGTTGCCATGCTGTGGGTATTTGTTCATAATCATCATCATCAATCCATACGTAGAGTGGCGGTTTAGTCCTATAGTCATATACATTTGTAAAATCATGAGTTGGAATTCTGGCCTGACTTTGTTACTTACATGGTTCTGATTTTATATGCGTTGAATGCTAGATGAATCTCTCTTTGGTCGTGTCAAGAAGAGCACAAATAATATATATATATATATATATATATATATATATATATATATATATATATATAGCGCATTATAATTACGTTCACTTTGTGTTATCGCTTACCTGAAAATGATTTGTTTAAGAAACGATACGATTAGAGAGTCTAGTAAGAGCATTATAAGTGTATCAGCTACGATAGTAGAAACCGACACAAAAGCCAGTACATGAGTGAATCGCCCCTCTGAACCAAACGTCTCGATAAAAGGCTGAACAGCTGTTTAAGTAGCTGCCATTGAAAACAATTTTAATTGGCCAATTCAACGTTTGCAGAGCTTAGTTACCGATTTGGCTACCCGTAACCCGGCCATCCAGACAACGGACAAAAACAAAACTCGCCTTTTTAATTAAGGCCCAGTTTATCTTTCAAAATAGGCCTTTAAATTAGCGGAAGTAGGGCCTGGGAGTTAAGCCCGTTTAGATAATGTACCCTGCGTCCCACGTGGAGTGTGGAAAATTGCGCTGCGTACAGCTTTTTGTGCAGCTTCTAAAGATGATTCAGTGTAGTAGAGTGTTCCAAGAGCTTTGATCGGTCATTTGGTATGAATCCATATGTCTGTGTAGTGTGTATGGATGGTGCGTATGAACCAATTCGAACTGGACATTTCAACCTGTTCGATACATCCTGTGCAGGACTTCAAAATAGTAACTACAACATAATATATTTATCACTAGAGGAGACGTTGGGCTTAGAAGCCAAGTTTCCTCATAGGCTCTTGCACGACCACCTCGGACTCACCAAAAAAATAACGCAATCATGAGTAGCTCGTGATTTGTCACAAGATAATTTCTGATAAAATTTGACGATGATTCTCTACATATGGTCAGACGTTGGAGGGCCTCCCATACACGTTAAACGCCAACGGTCGACTGGCAAGGTCGTCGTGGCTATCTTATTCTGCAGGAATAATATAATTTCCCAGGTGATGGTTTTTCCACCACGACAACGCAGCGTATTCACTTGAGTTGATATGCTGCAACTATTTCCACCTCCTAAAAAAGGGTGCTTGGTAGAGCTGGAAAAAGAGAGACGAGGGTTAGACATTTTGGAGGAGACACAGGGGCGCACAAGGTTTTCCGTTCTTCGACATTCAGTGCAGCTGAAGACCGCAGCCCATTGCCCGAAGGCAACGTGTTAGAGATGTGCGAGAAGCCACATCTTGAAGTGGAAGACGCTAACATCTCGACACAGAATCGATAGATCTCGGCGACTGTCGAACAAAAACCGGCGGCAACCCCTACTAGTCAAGCACATCGAGGCTTACAAACGACTTGACACCATTCACTCATTATATACAAGAAGTACCTGTGCTTACTTTCTTTCTGACGCACTAACACAGCAGATAAAGCCCGACAGCGTGGAGTCGTCCAGAAAGGAGCCAGCAAGTGGGTGCCAAGCCACCAAATTCTAAAATCTGGCATTTTGAACCATCGTGAGCACGCAGGCTTCCGTCTGTGCACTGGTTCGAGACTGGCGGGAAAGACTAACTGAAGAGCACATGTGGACATCTGGGGGATCCGCGGGCTCTCCTGCACCTGACGAGACAGACGGCAAGGCCGTGACAGCAAATTGAATGAAATTACAGTTCCGGCCTTCAAAGCGCTTACCCGGGATGCGATGATTACCGATACCCTTGTCGCCTCGAACGTGGAGGCCAACACATCCGTCGCTAGTTCCGTAGCACGCAATACTGAACGCTTAAAAATTATATATCTAATATGCCCAGCGCGCCAGTGAGTTCATTTTCGCGACGCTAATATTTAAGATACTCGGAGAATCGGCCGCTAGGCACGCTCGTTTCTTCAGAAGATTGACAAACTAATCAAACTGGCAGGGGAGAAATTATCTATTAACTATCTACTTTAATGGCTATTTGAGGGGCATCGCGGCAATGCGGCAGCAAGAATGAGCGCAATCCAAAGTTACCTCGAGTACAATCTCGACTGGTAGCGCTATTCACACGCCCTTCTGTTGTGAGTTAATCCTATATTCCTGTAATCCTACAATTTAATAATCAAAGATAAATTATATATATATATATATATATATATATACATCTCTCCGCAGGTTCGTCGGAACCCTATATCAGCGTTTTTTGACACTGTACGTGTGGCCTATGTGACCGGGCTGTGAGTGTCTGCGTAAAACATCTATTAAGCCCTCAATATGACTATAGCCGTGAGAAGCATTCGTCTGTATATATATATATATATATATACATATATATGTATATATATATATATATATATTATAAACGTAAATACGTGCATGCATAGATATTTGCATGACTCTCAAGCTCTGCGGTCTAGCGAAAGGACGGCCGTGGAGAGTTAGGTGGCAACACAACACAACCCACCCATCTCAGCAGGCCGGCAAACCCAGCTTTCATGTATGAACAGAAGTTAGCTGGTGCTCTGGCCGATGAGCATCCATGCCGCTGACGGTTGCAGTACGATAGATGGATAGATGGATGGATGAATGAATGGATACATGCCAAAGCACATATTAACGCACACACACACACACACAAGCACACAAGCCTCGTCTAGTTTCGCCCAACTTTAGATAGATCAGCAGTCAAACATCAGATGTATACACGCATACAACAAAAGCATACATCCGTACAGATAGCTTAAAGGGCGTGCGCTATGAAGAGTCCGTTTTTACTGCTGCTGCTGCTGCCGCCGCCGCCGCTCCTTCTGCGCTTACTACGGCGACTTCTACTAGCACTGCGACCACAGCTGTTGCTTGTACTGCTGTAGGCTAAGCGGACAGCCAGAATGTCGACCGCGCGCCGGCAAACGTCAATTCGGACACCCGCTGGGACAGGCGTAAGATTGGCCCTACCACAAACAGCCAGCAAAGCGGGCCCTTGATCCCTCGCCCACGGCCCATATTTGCTCCCATTTTGCTCGTCGGGTCAACAGACTGCTACAAACTTCACTAGAGGGGCACAGGACCCCGGGGCCGGGGGGGGTGGGGGGGGGGGGCACTAGAATAACCGAACCGTACGGGGCCGAGCGTCTGGGAGGTGAGGACGGCCATCTCCGGCGTTGGCCGATTCAGCCTGTAGAACGAACGCCTAACCGTTACGCCTAGCGGTCGTCGACGCCCCCGATGGCTTAGTCTGCTCAGTCGCTGTTGTTGTTGTTGTTGTTGTTGTTGTTGCTGACTCACAATGCTTTCATCGAATCACGGCCCGATTGGCCCACGGACCATAACACTGCCCAAGTTGCGCCTTATGAGTGTACGCGCGCGTACGCTTTACACTGTAATATGTTACGCAAATAAAGCAGCTTGTGTATATAAGACAAAGATTTGTGTGTAAATGCGCACGGAGACTACTTACACGACTCTCAATCTTCTAAAAAGCTAATTACAGCTTTAAGCAACTCTATCCGTTTTCTCCGGTAAGATAGTTCGAGTAGATGTGTCACCACTTTAGAATCATGATCATTAACTGATCAAGGAGTGGGGGATTCTTGGCATAGCCCTGCATGACATGATAGCCGAAAGCGTACTACTCATTATATATATATATATATATATATATATATATATATATATATATTAATATAATAATTAATTTAAGTGTAGCAAAATGTACATTTGTGATGTATATATATAATTTTTTTTTATAAGATGTCCGTGTCAGTTCCGATAGTGTGGCGACTGCACACTCGGCACTCGGTGCCATGATATCTTGCACGCAACCTGTCACAAGATTTAGCAGAGCGGGTGGTGAAATCCGTGGATTGCGCAACACAGCACTATGTGCCGATTCGTTTTTGCCTACTTCCTTTCACTCTGAGTTTGGTATTGCGCTTGCGATGTAGAACTTAGGATCAATATTAGCCATTTTTGCTTATACTGCTCAATAGGCTGCAGATGATCCGGGGTCTCTGGGAGTGTAAACTGCTTTCTAATCTATTCTATGAGTAGGAGATATGGGCTAGCAAATACACAAGTGATTACATTCGGAAGCTGCGCGGAGCCGGTTGTCTGTTCTACTCTCTCGTATACATGGGTGCTCTGTTGTCCCATCAACTAAAATTACGTTATAAGCTTACTGTAAGTCCTTCGTGAGTAACAGAACACGCTCTGGTATTCCAAGTTCAACAAGCTGGAGCAGCGCACGCGAGGTACCACTGCTCCTGTCTGTTACAGCCTTTTGCTAACAATGCATGTTCGGTCTCCACTCTGCCCAATGTGTGTATCGGCAGAGTTCCTGGGGTCGTCATGTCATATGTATTGAGGATGGTTCGGAAATAAGCGTAGAGTCACTCAATGTCTACTGGGCATCGCGGTGGTGGGCCCTCTTGTCGCTCCACGTGTACAGGATTTATGTGCCTTGGTCAGTTGCTCATTGTAACTCTCGGCATCCTGTTCCTTTCAATCAGCGGTGAGGCGTATGATTACTCCTTGAAAGCACGAGTGTTAGGCCCTCCTCTGCTGACGTTTGTAACGCTATATGGAAGTAGTGAAACCATTCCTTTGGGTATGTAGGCTACTAAATTGGCCTCTTGTCTCAATTGGTAATCCCTTTCCAAGAAATTCACGTACACTTTTCAGGTATGTTGGTTGCGAGTCATTATTGCTTGATACTCCATTGCACCTTCGAGCTTAGTGAATTCGGATTATGGGCTCCCTAAAAGCACACGTCCGACATTGTCTTGCAACGTGTCTCCGTCCCTCTAATCGTGGGCATTTCAAGACTTGGTTTCATGACGTCTGCTACCATCGTGTGATGTTCATGACTTACTTTTTAAATACATCTCGACAAGTTCTCTATAAGCCCCAGCACATTCCATACCGCTGTAAGCGTTGTGTATATGGCGATAACTACGCACTTGTCTTCTGCTATAATAACCTCCATGTCGCCCAGTCAGCTGTTGTGAAATACTGGCACTCACCCACTAGGGCGGCCTTAGTTGTTAGCTCGAGTAGCAAGGCTGTCGATCGTGTAGTATCCTTGGGAAACGAGGTATTAGGAACCGCTCCATCCATGAGCACTAGACGGTTTAGCGCATTCACAGCGATGTGATCGTGAGTCTTAATGATTCTTCCGGGCGCTTGCAGTTCCACCGAACTTATCTTGGTTTCTCCCTTCGCATTTGACTAATTTTAGCAGATACGCTACCGTTTCGTACGTATTGGGTTTTTTTATGATATACAGTGATACATATATACATGTTATCGTATTGGCTGAATCAGAAATTTAAGGTTAATGAACTCTACTTGTACCGCTACTCAGCGCCTTAACGGAAGCGAACTTCCATTCTTAATAATGTTTGTCTATTATTATATATTTTCGTGTCCGGATTTTAACGACTCCGTTCATACTTTAGTATCTCACTGCAAAAACGCTGGGTTATTTTGCTAGTAAAATATAAAGAACAGGAAGCGCTGCGTTGTTTCGTAAGGAAAAGAGAAGTGAAAAAGCCATGTTGCGTAAAATAAAGCAATTTTACTACCCCAACGAACTGAATGCGGCTGTCCCGGCGGCGAAGATTTTCGCTGTCTACGGGCCTCACACTGTGTGCAATCCACGGTGCTCACAAGTAAAATAACAGCTCTCATGGATTGACACTGATACCGATTTGACACTTGGCAAGTGACTGCACACATGTTGAATGCATCGCTTATATGCGTTCACTCTCACCTAACTAACCAGCCGTCGACACGCGACATAAGACACGCGGGAGCAGTATGAAGAGAGGAGGAAAAGATTGACAGTAAAAATCTACGTTTTTTTAAAAAATTAAAGGAAGTTGGTTATAATTCTAGACCATCCCCCTTCTCCAACAAGCTTGGAGCTCACCGTGAGGTATATACCTTCAATGCACCGAGGGCCGGACATGTTGAGATATCTAGGGTTTCGCCAACAGTCCTTGCGGCAGCATGGCCGCTGACTCTCAGCGGTATGGTTTATCATCTATTCTCAACGAGCATCGCTCAAAGAACCAATTCGATCAACAAGAGGGATCAAACCGGCGACACCCCGGTAACCATGACAACCATGACTAGCGCGCTAGTCCCCTAGAGCACGCCGCCACCCAGTGAAAACTACTGCCAGGGGTGCTCGACTGTTTGAAGCAAGCCCTCCTCGAACTGTACAATCATAGAGAAGTCATACTCCATCGTGGCACCGTCCGCCCGCATACATCTGCCGAAAGTTACTCGACACTTTGTGGGAGGTTTTATCCCACCAACCTTACAGTCCCTAGCTTACTTGTCTTAGACACTCCGTAATAGTTTTTCCAGTTAAATGCGCACAGAAACTACTTACATGACTCTAAATCTTCTAAATAGATAATTACAACGTTAAGCAACTCTATTCGTTTTCTCCTGTATGATAGTTTGAGTAGATGTGTCACCACTTTAGCGTCATGATCATTAACTGATTCAGGAGTGGGGAGATTTTTGGCATAGCCGTGCATGGCATGATAGCCGAAAAGCGTACGACTCAATATATATATATATATATATATATATGTATTGCTTTCACTCACTATTTATATATACACTTATAACGTTTATAACTGCTTTACGTATGAATATATATATATATATATATATATATATATATAGATCTCACTCAATATGTACGCATACATTAATAATTTATAAAAGTGCATGTATATATATATATGCTTTTATGTATGATAGCTGTAACTATGAGTACCGTCACAATTTATTAGCGGCCATAAAAGGCGAATGTCTTTTTTTGTTGCCCGGCACCACCTATGTCGTCGTCGAACACCACCACTACCACCACCCTTCTCAGCAAACATAAGCAGCTTTCGTCATTATTTGAACACCAGTGTGACGACGCTTTTGGTTGCAAGGAAGGCAGGCGTAAGAAGAAAACGACGGGCAGTTAAAGTAAGTGCCCCAGGGCAAGACTTTGGAAAAGTCCACAACTAACCATGAATGACAATAAAAGCGCTTTGTCTTATCTGTACCATTCGAATAGCTCGTTGACGTTATCAAGCGATCGAAATGTTGGTCGGCCAGTCGGCTTCCGACTGGTTCCGCGCGTTTGCCACCTGGGTGGCATTTCCCGAAAGTTTGTCGTAACGCGATCGTATCGTCGGTCCCGCTTTCCTAAGAAGAACGCTCTCCGACGAGAACTGCATGCAAAATGCACTTATTGATGCGTACGCAGTGTTGCAGAGTCAGTCGTGGCATATGTGTCTAGATGTTTACTTGGGACAGATAATAGTTCCCCCCCCCCCCCCCCCCGGATTTTTAAACATAGCTTACAAACCGAGCAAGATGGCTTAGTGGCAAAAACCTTTGCCTTGCATTCGGGAGGCCGACATAGGTTCGAGCCCTAGACCGGCCACTCCAAAATTGGTTTGTATAGTTTCCAATTTAAACAAGGTGAATGCCGGATTGGATTAAAAATCGACCATATGCGAAAAAAAAAACGGGGAGCACATTTGTCTCAATTAAAAAGAGATGGTGCAATACCATCCAACGTCCCCATTTAGTTAAAAAAAAAACATGAATTCTAACAGTTTGTTCTATTCAGTCAGAATAGTCTCGATCGGCTCGCACACCTCTCTTGAATATAATAATTTAATCAATTAAGATATAGAAACGTCTATCCTGGCGCTCAATTATAATAAAATGGCATTTGTACATGGTTGTCTGCGGCAATGCTCTGCATTGTCGACGTTTCAGAATAACCTTCAGGAATAAATGGTTGTCGTTCGGCGTACGGCGTGGGTACGGCACGAAAATATCTCGTTGCAGCCGTGTATTCATGTCACGGGTCATATTCGCTATGTGAGGCCTAGCGTTCTGTCATGCTGAAAGATACCGCTGCTCGCCTAAGGAGGCTCGCTTGCTTTTTGAGCAGCGCAACCCCTTCCTTCCCTTTCCAGTTGAGAAGTGTTGACTTTCTATGAAGACTTTGCCCAGTTCCAGAAACTCATATTAAAGCAATGCATTTGCTCTACGAAGAACCACGCAAGAAAAGCCATTTTGCTTAGTTCTTTGCCTTGAATGTTCCAGGGCGGTCAGATCGTTTGGTCTCCAGAAAAGTTGCCTTGTTTCACTGTCGTGTTGGGCCCTGGTTCTCATTACGTGTCACAATCGGATCCAAAGACACAGTAAAACTGGCGCTGCGGCAGCAGAGAGCACGCGATAAACGCGTTTGATAAACCCATTTTTCAGTAAACGACGTTGCCCGCTGAGTGCAAATTCGTTCTTATGGTGTGATCGGATACACCCAAGTTTTGAGCAAGTTTTAGCGGGTGTCATGCACCCGCTAATCGACGCACTTTTTTTGGCGATCATTGATTCCACCCAGTCGTTAAAGGGTCTTTCTGAGCGAACGGCATTTTAAAAAATCAAAATCCCTCAACCAACATCTCTTGAACCAAACTTCCACGACACGATTCGTCTCACAGCTAAGGATCCGAAAGCAGTACAACCCTCGGCTGTTGTATTCGCCGCGGTGTGTCGAAGCCTGAATCTAAAAAGTAAAATTGCACGTATAGTACGCCAACTTTAAATGCGCACTTCCTTTTCAAATCGGCATGTTGAATGAATTTCAGTCTGCTTTCGTCTATCAATGTTCAGTTACAACTAAATGAAAATTAACACGTTCACTCACGCAATATTGTAATATGAATTGATAAATAAACATACTTAAGAATAATAAAAAAACTGGATTGTATATACATGTACGAATAGTAGACCGTTTGGCAAGCTCGAGTTGCTGCCTTTACTAACAAAGTGCTAAGGCTTAAGCAGAAAACCGTTTTGCGGTCGACGAGCTATCCATAACGTACTCTATAATATAACATAACATACGTTGTCATTTTGCTGCTTTAAAGAGACAACCTAATCAGTGTCACATGATGAGCACCCGAGCAAAACGGATCCCATTTGGTGGAAAATGGTACATCCCTTACGCTTTAAGTGCGAGTTGTAATAATGTAACAAAATAGCACCGACATCCTATATTTAGTGTCAGAGACAATACCTTTAAAACAAGTCCAGTAGTATATGTAATACTACGAATCGCAGCATGTGTTGACTTTGATTTATGGACTTGTGGTTAAGAAGCGGATACTGTATCTTATGGGCATGAATCAAATGACGGCTTTTAGTAAACACAGATAAGTTTTATCAAGTGTTCCACTAAAAAACGGCGGGCAGGGTGTTTTCTGGCTTTCGAACGATGACGCGATATCACATAGATAGATAATCTTTAAGCGATATCATACAAGCTAGCTCATTGAGTTAACACCGATCCTTATCTGTGTGTACCAAATCCACATTGTTTTCTATAGAACTGCCTGGTAATCTTGATATAAATAAATATATATATATATATATATATATATATGGAGACGAATAGACAAATTCTCTATCTCGGCAGGGTGGCACGTGCTCTTCCTAGTGAATCCCAAAAAAGTACATAAGTAAGTCATATTAAACGAAAAGCGGACTGCAGCACACTGTTTTAGGCTGTACGTTGCAACAACGTGTGCTTGCACCTTAGTTCCAGTAGGCGATTGATAGCTTAGTAAAGGGCACGTTGTAATGCTGGAATGGAAGAGAAGAAACGTTAGGCGCCCATTCGCGTGCCCACGTGCTGCAGCCTTCAATGTGGGGAACGCAGATTGAAGTAGCGTGGCAAGACGTGGCGGCTCCAGCATTTTGCCGCTGATTATATACTCGCTCTCTCTCTCTCTGTTTATTGTATTCGCTCCATTGTGTATTAGCTTATTAGAAACTCTACCGACTTTCAGATTGACAAACCGCATAAAACAAGATGGACCACGCTACTGAGGCGCTCGCTTCAGAGTCTTTACCCCGTGCCATGGAGTCCCATGGGGAGCTGGGGCTACACCAGTAACCAGTAGCCCCAGCTGGAGAAAGGCAATCGAATGACCGTTCGTTTCTTGCACAGCGTGCACTGATAATGGTCCAACGTTGCAGATCAGACGCGATCAGATAGAAACTGACCCAACACAATTGCCCAACGTCTGTTGCAACTAGCAACTTGCGGGTGTTGCAGCATAGGCCAAAGCGGCACTGGATGGCGGTAATTTGCGCCGATCGCATTAGCGGAGCATTAAGGCAGATGGGGCGAATAGACGCACCGATTCTGATCTAGTTCAACTTGCTAGTAGTTTCGTTAGTACCGATGGGAAAGCAATGGCATGGGGAACGTTTTGTTCTTTTTTAACAACTGATTTTCTTTGTAATTGAAAAAAACCGACACTGAGATCCCGTTGTGTCTGCTAGGCACAAACACTCAGATAATATGCAGTCGGTTCACGTCGTGACGAATTATTATTATTTTTGTTGTATATGGTTAGACTGCAGCATTACTATGCGATATAATGCTTGTTGTCATCTTGTTCTCAATTCTGCACTTTAAAGTAGGTTCGTCACTAATCGAACACGCGTGCACAATATCTTCCCCTTTTTTAATTTTTTTAAAGAGGACTAACTAAAAAATACGGTTCCACACGCCGACACCGCGACAGGGAAGCCCCTTGCAAGCGCGGGTAGTGTGGACTCCAACCCACTAAAAACCAGTCGTGTCTCCGTCCCCCTGTTTGACTAGAATATAGCACCAAACAGCATAGCATCAAACAGTAAGGGGAGCAAGTCTACAACTCCTGGCGGGTTTGTTCCCCGGGAAACACGCGGAGGCGCACACGAGTTAGCAGGGAGGCCCTAGTCTTTTCCTGTAGTATACTCTCGAATGCTTGTGTCGCTTGGTTCCAGAAATGTGTTGATTCCGTCATTTTGTTGATGATGTCACGTAGGTTAAAAGTTGTCATGTTTCATATATAGGTTTCAGCAGGTGCGTGCCTTGGTCCGCCCGTGCTGGACACCTCAGCACATTGCGTTCCGGAGTGCTCTTGAGCTATCGCCGTAGGGGACGCGCGTGAGGCTGAGGATCTTCCCAATCCTAAGCAGGTAGAACTGGAAGTTGCCGTGGCCTGTAAGGACATGGGTGATGTGAGTTCTCTCCCCGGTTGGCTGAGCCAGCCTATGATGTTTGGGATCAGGGTGCAGAGGCTCGCGCCTGGGGCACCCTGCTGTAAGCCGTCCCACTTTTTCTGCCTGAAGTCGTCTTTTTTGAGGTCAGGGCTATCCCATAAGCGGCGACGCTGGGCTGCCGTCAGATCTCACGGGATCGTTCTGGCGAGAACATTGCCTTGCTGCCCTGGGCAATAGGCATAAGAGGGCTCTGTTCCTTCGAATAGTGTGCAGGTGGACTAGGCCGGAGCTCCGTACGAGGTAACTAACTCAGACGCGGATATAATGATACGTTTTTTTAGCTGCCGCGGTACGTAGGTGTTGGGCATGAGCTGTGCGAAGTCAATGGCAACGTTCGTTGCTTTCTCCGTCACCCGTAGACCGTGTTCAGTACCGCGGAGACCCTTGTCAAGGGTAACTCCAAGGTACCTCACGTTGTTAACAAGTGCGATCTTCTGGCCGTCTCGGCGAAGAGAATGGAGAATATTCAGTAATAACGTTTATTATTGAATAACCTGATGTCATTTAAACGTAAGCACAATGGTTTAGCGAATTCCAAGAATCCGTATTGGCAACGTAACGGAGTGTTGTTCTGTGCTGAGTAGCCAAGGCGCCATCTAACAGTATAGTAACGAGACGATTGTTTGCCTGACACAAGAAGACTAAATTAGTCGAGTACCTAGAGCATAGCACATTGCCGTACCTGGCAGCATAAACACGCGATTAAAAAACAGAAACGACAGTGGCACAGCGAGATGTATTTTATTTTTCTGCCTTGATAGTGTACTTCTGCAAATCGGTTTTTAATTATAACCCCGTCGAGCTCGTACGAGCGAAACCTTCCCCACGACGATGCGTCGCACGATAAGCCGAAACCCAACTGCCGGTCATAGTTAAAGGCGTCAATTTTTGAAAAAACGGATTGTCATCATATGCCTACTTTTTGTATGTGTACTCTTTGTGGTGACTAGGTTTGCCGTGCATGGTTTTCACTACATGCATGTGCCAACGTTGTAAACTACCTTACGGTAGATACCATGCTGCCTCCTGTACCCTAGTCCCGTCTCTAGCTGGTCTAGATAACCAAACTCGCCTCATAGCTTCATAGCTTTTACATATCTATTATTTTATAGGATCAAGTGTGTGTATGTATACATATGCATATCTTTTAACTGTACTATTTCTACATAACATGTGTGATAATAAATCTGACTGTACTCTTTGTATATGTGCCCTGCCGTGAACAGCGTCGTTAACAAAAAAAAAATAAACAAAAAGGGCGGTTTCATTATGACAAAGGGTTGCGTTATACAGCGGATTTTATTATTATTAGGAGAACCGTGCAGGCCATGTAGGAGGCGATGTAACAGCGACACCTCGATGTCCAACATATGGTGCTAGTTAAGCGTCAAGGAGTGTGTAACGATTGGGATAGTTTGTTAGTTACAATTTGATACTTATAAAGTAGGACTTCGTAGAACTATGTTTTCCATGAAAAGCTTGGTCGTCGCTAGTCGTTACCATCAGATTATCGCCAGATGGCCTTCTTAGCCAAATTGCAAGGAGACGACGGCTAGAAAAGCTGTCAAGCAAAAAAATTCGAAAGCTCTAGGAGCCTCTTAAAACTGATCGCTTGGCGGCAGTGTAGCTGTACTTTAAAACGTGAGTCCGACCTGGACTTCACGGGGGTAACTTCCCGGCGCTACTTCTAAAAGTAACGCAGTAAGGGGTGAACACCGAACGCAAACGTAGGCGATATAGCGAACTCAAGGGGAATAGAGAGCGGAAGTGTAGCGAGAAGATGAATAAGCCAACTAATGCTCAAGGGTACAAAACGGAACGGGCAATAGCCTTTCCTGCTAAATGTCCTTAATTGTTACAACTGTTGCAAATGTATAATTATGGAAAGTTAAGCTCAATAAGCAATTACTGAATGTAAGTAAGCTTGCCGGAGAAGACGATCCCATAAAATAATATATATATGTATATATATATATACATAAACAACATACATTTGGGCTAGTCTAACGTATTGGTAGAATATTTGTTTTTAATTCTCAGATGTTGTGTGTTGTCTTGGCTGTGACTTTTAGCTACGTGACGTGACGTCCTGTTCGCATGCGTTTATTCTGTCAGCCGAGCAGGAAGATCTCACTTGTCGTGTCATAAACGATGGAGCCATCGAGGGACGTCAAGATGAAGTCTACGTTATGGTAAGAGGTTTTGTGTCTCTAACAGTCTTTACAGTAGTAGTAGTAGTAGTAAAGGATTGGTTTACACATATGCATCATAGGCATCACATTTCCAGAGTTGAGACAATGGAATTGCTCTTTCGCAACGCTGAAGATGATATAGATCACACGGCCGGCCACAAAGTTTACATATGCACCCCGGCGAGATCTCATGAAACTTCTAGCGCACACGGATCTCCAGGTGGAAGCCGTGGACGGCAAATCTAGTAACTAGATGTCGGTTCTCATAACTGCCGCTTTTCTACGAATCCGATGTCATTGCCTTTGTTTCATTGAACAGAGGGTCGATGTCGGCTATTTTCCTTTCTCAATCCAAGACGTGTTCTCTAAGGGCCGTCGTCTTCGGTAGGTTGTACATCCAGTGCAAGGTTTCAACGAATAACGGCGACGACGCCAGTAAGTTCACTAACCTATTCAGACTAGTGCGGTGGACGTTGAATGCTCTCTTCAAGAAACTGGCTTTGAGTTGTTCAAACACGCTCTTCTCTCGAAGAGGTCTCGAGAGATGAGGCTAAATCACCTGAGCACCGTATGATACGGTGGGTGAAATCTTTATGTTGAACAAGCTAACAGCAATCTCCATCGACAGCCTGTATGAGTCCTTGACACTGTGAAAGGATTGTAGGCTTTTTTGGACTCTATTCTTAACATGCTCAAAGAAACTTGTTCCACGTGATAAAAACACGATCCCCAGGTGGGGAAAGTAGAGAACGATTTCGATAGTTCCTGAATCCAGTCGGAACTCATCGCTTTTGGCTAGTTTTCCGCCTCGGCGAAATTTCATCGCTTTAGTCTTGCTCGTATTAATCTCTAGTTTGTTGCGGTCGACATAGCGCTGTAAAGTTACAAGCGACTGCTGCAATTGAAACGACTTCGGGAGAACAATACAAAATCATCAGCATGCATAAGCGTTTTCACTTATGAATGCCGACTTTGTGTTTCCGTTGAGAGATCGCTTACTAACATTGAGAACAACAGGAGACTCAGATTATCACCCTGAGCAACACCGGTGGTCTAAATGATCGGCGGGTACTTAGTAACCCCATTGTCTATTATTACCAGTCCCTCCTGCAAGATGCTTCTTAGAAATTCTAGCATGCTCAGTGTAACTCCACAGCGTGCCAGCTTGTCGAGGATGATCGTTCGCGAGACCGTATTGAAGACCGTCTGAAAGTTCACAAACACAACGAATAGATAACTTCCCCTGATTCGAAGTGTACGATGCACCGAGTTTAGAAGCACGGCGCACGGAGTCATTGCTGATCTGCTTCTTCTAAGTCCGTGCTGTTGCTCAGGGAGTGCCCTGGTAGCTTCTAAAAATACTTTCAGGCAACGGGTTAAGATAGCCGACAGAACTTCCCTCCTCTGTTCTTTATTCCTCTGTCGGACGATAGAGCAAGCGGGTCTCCTTTTTCCTTAGCAATGATACTAAGGAGACTGGTCCTCCATTCCACGGGTAATTGGGACCTTCTAAGCATTTCGGTAAAAACAGGAGTGAAGCACGGCACCGACAGAGTGGCCTGCCGAAGATGTTCATTTACCACTAGGTCGGATCCGAGAGCCTTACCAAGCGGCGCGTTTACCATTGCGTCAGTCACCTCCGAGTCGCTGAAAATACTACAGAAGCACCGCTCGTAATGATTACCGCACCGGCAAACATTTTACGGAAATGCTGGTCTAACTTTTCAGGCAGGATTGGACGTGCAGTAGCGCGTCTATCGGCACGCAACTATTTGTGCGGTGAATGACATTTTTTACAATTGGAACGGTAGTATTAGTAGTACCAGTAGTAGCTATTGTGGTACGCGCCTACCGTGTTAATTTTTCCTTAGAATAAAATACCAAACAGACTATGCTGTTCTAGTGCAATATCACCCGTAACATCACAGTGGCTGCTGCACAACAAGCTAGACTCGCGTAGCATAAACACCAATTTCTTCGAATAGTTTGACAAAAACTACAGTGGGAAAAGTCTAAGTAGCTCTCCCCCCTACCGTACAATGCAGATAGCGGGGTAAAAGACAAGGCTGAACCACAACGAAACGAACTCTAACAGCATAATCACGTATCGTGCGTTAGCGGCTCCAACGATGCGAAGATGGAGGCGTTACTGTATTGATTGTTGTAGTGTAACAGAACTGACATCTCGATGAAACTAGAGCCTAGATTATTGATGTACAACATGAAAAGAGCTACTGCCCGACTCACAACTCGTAGACAAGTTCATCCAGTTAACGCGCATTTCGCAGAGCACCGCATTTACGTGCATTGCAAGTGAAAAAGGGTGAAAAGAAAACATTCTGACACACCACGCAGGTTTCAAAAAGAGGTGATATTTTCGAAGACAATTGTTACGGTCGCTGTAACACAAATTGAATATTGTTGATAAGGCAAGACTACAGCAAACATGCATACAATAGTATACATGTTTGCTGTAAGCTTGTATATATATATATATATATACAAGGTCAAAAAGTATCGCGACTTTTGTGTTTTTTCAAAAATTATTCATTTATTCATGAATATCTATTTTGTCCCCTTCAAAGTAATCCCCATGAGATATTATACACTTGTGCCAACGGTTTTTCCAATCTTCGAAGCACTTCAAAAAACCATTTTTTTTTATCTTGTTCAGCTCCTCCTTTGATGCCGTCTTTATCTCGTCAAGCGTAGCGTAACGTCGTCCTTTCATGGGCCTCTTCAGTTTAGGGAACAAGAAAAAGTCACAGGGGGCCAGATCTGGGGAATACGGTGACTGCGGCATCATTAGTGTGTTGTTTTTGGCCAAAAACTCGCGCACAAGCAACGATGTGTGAGCAGGGGCGTTATCGTGGTGCAAAAGCCAATTTTTGTTCTTCCACAAATCCGGGCGTTTCTGGCGGATTGCTTCGCGCAAATTGCGCATAACTTGCAGGTAATATTCCTTATTGGCCGTTCTACCCTGTGGCAAGAACTCATGATGCACCACGCCCCTGCAATCGAAGAAAACTGTCAGCAAAACTTTCACATTCGACCGAACTTGGCGCGCTTTTTTCGGTCTTGGTTCGTGCGGCAGCTTCCATTGAGATGATTGAGCTTTGGTTTCCACGTCATAACCATAAACCCACGATTCGTCACCAGTTATGACCCTCTGGAGCAAATTTGGGTCGTCGCGGACAGAGTCCAACATCTCATTAGCAATGTTCATGCGATGCTGTTTTTGGTCGCAATTGAGCAATTTTGGTACGAATTTCGCGGCGACCCGTCTCATGCCCAAATCATTGATAAAAATCGAATGGCACGAGCCAATCGATATGTTTAGGTCCTCAGCAACTTCTCTAACGGTGATTCGACGATTGGCCAATACCATTTTCTCCACTTCATTAATTTTTTCGTCTGTTGTTGAAGTGCTCGGGCGTCCGGCACGCTCTTCGTCGTTCACATCTTCTCGGCCTTCTGAGAACATTTTGTACCACCGATAAACGTTGCTTCGGTCCAAGGTAGCTTCTCCGTATGCCACAGTCAACATTCGGAATGCATCCGCGCACTTAATTTCGTTTTTCACACAAAATTTGATACAGGTTCTTTGATCCATTTTTTTGAATAGGTAAACATCGAAGACGATCCAAAACACGTGCAAGCAAAGCAGCTGTCAACAATTAAGTGAACATTCAAAATGGCCGAGCTTGTCGGCATAAGTGAGAGACATGAGTACCAACATAACGCCACAAAAAATCGAAATTCGAATATACGTAACCCGCGAAAATTCAAAAGTCGCGATACTTTTTGAACACACCTCGTATATATATATACAGGTAGTTCAATAAGTTCTTAGAATGAAAACCGAGAATTTTCCAAATCATGTTTTTAAATTTTTCTTATTCGATATACTCCCCGAGAAGCTCAATACACTTTTCCCACCGAGATTTCAGAGCTTTCATACCTCTTGAGTAGAATTCCGCGTCGTTAGACTGAAAATAGGCATTGACAGCAGCCTTAACCTCTTCATTGCTGGAAAAACGCTTTCCACCGAGACTATTCTTCAAATGTCCGAAGAGGAAATAATCAGAGGGGGCCAGGTCTGGAGAATAGGAGGGTTGTTCAATAAGTTCGAACCTCAGTTGGGCCAGTTTTGCCGATGCTTGCCGGGACTTGTGTGCAGGAGCATTGCCCTGGTGAAACGGGACAACCTTCTTCTGCAAAGCGGGCCGTTTCACGATGAGTTCTTGCTAACGGCAGTCCAACAGTCTTGCATAATATTCTCCTGTGATCGTTTTACAGCTCTCAAGGTAGTCGACCAGCATTATTCTACGTTGGTCTTAAAAAACTGTAGCCATCACCTTTCCGGTCAATGCCGTTGTCCGCACCCTCTTTGGAAGTCCTTCATCAGGTGCACACCATTGGCAAGATGCTTCTTGGGTATCGGGAGTGTAGTAATGAACCCGGCTTTCATCGACGGTCATGAATCTGCACCAAAAATCCGACAAATTGTTCGACATCTTGGCCAAATTTCGCAGTAAAGCCAAAACAGGCGCGTCTTTTTGGCCTTGGTTGAGCAAATGCGGCAGCCATTTTGCTCTAGGCTCTTTCATCTTCAAGTTTTCGTGTAGGATAAAATGCACACTGCCTAAACGAATCCCTAATGCCTCCGCTATTTCCTTAATGTTCATTCGCTTATCTGTGCCAAGAATTTTTCGCACTTTCTCTACGTTTTCCTCATCAGTTGCCGTTTTTTGGCCTCCTGGACGTAGTTCATCCTCGGTGCTCCTGCGACCTCTTTTTAACACATTAATACAGTTGGAAACAGTGGCAAAACATGGCGCAGAGTCACTGTACGTCTCGTCTAACTCAAGTTTTACTTGGGTCGCATTCCAACCTTTGAAATAAAAATGCTTGATAACCACTCGAAACTCTTTTTTCTCCATTTTTAAAAATCACGCCGATACGTTGCACGGCAAAAGCTATCAAACGAAATCGCAACGGCCAATCACCATTAATATATTGAGTGCTAGCAGTCGAAAAGTTGCAGTTCCTATTAGCGGTGTGAAAGCGTGCCAAAATTCGAATTCTAAAAAGCTCATTCTGAGAACTTATTGAACTACCTGTATATATGATAGAGTATATATATAGATCGATATATATATATAGATATATATATATATATAGATAGAGATTAGATATATATATTATATATATAGATATAGATATAGTATATATATATATATGATATCTATGTATATATATATATATATATATATATATATATATATCTATATATATATATATATATATATATATATATATGTATATATATATATATATATATATATATATGCGGCAGCATAATGGGCACAATGAAGGGTTGCCTCGAGGATAAGCTCGACTAGTAGCGCTCCTCACAAGCTACCTAGTGTAGTTAGTTAATCACATTTCCCTGTAACTATAAAATTAATTAATAAATATACCCATTTCTACATTTTAGCGACTGACTCGCATATGTAGCCGGCCGCTGCAGGCTCGCATAACAGGAAATAGCGTCGCGTACTCCAGTACCGTGTTTGCATCACTGTGCTCAATGTGTAGCGAGCTGCAGCCGCTTTTTACGCCTTTCATCACTCAGCGAACGGGCGGTTGGCACGAGGGCGCCTTACTCTTAGGGGAAAAGGTTGCTGCACCTTGTATAAGTGTACATTTCTTTCTCAGCTCGGTGCATCTGATCTCCCTTGACTTATCTTTTCTTCTTCTCTATAAAAAAGCCGGCATACTCTAATTTGCTGCCGTCTCTGTCGTTCGTTAGAAGGCCGCACTTCAGTGGTAGTCGCAGTGCATTTTACCGTAAATCTACCTGACGGACCCGTTTACAAGTTGTACACATCTTTTAAAAAATAAGCTTAATATATACACATATATATATATATATATATATATATATATATGTACAGATTGCAAGCTCACTACTCATCCATGAAAATCGTCCCTCCTGTACTAACAGCATAACATGCGCCATACGTATACCCGTCTCGAAGCAGTAGTATCTTATAATCTCAATAATATTCCAATAAAGTGAATATTTAGTGCACCAAAATCCTTGAAACTTTGTACTAATGCCTATCGCACGATCTGTTGCAGAGACGTGGAACGCGTAATTACTATACATGTCCAATACATGCGAAGTATACGTGTTCCCGAGAGAAATAGCTTTTAGAGTGAGATTTCGCTCATCTCGATTCTGCGGCCTGCGTTCTCTCAGTCGGTTAGGTAGAACTGCGAGTCTATAGGGTCCTCCGGACCCCATTGCCACCGTGGTGCGCGTCGACCGATCACGGAAGACGGAGGATTTGCATAGGATTTTCGGATAGGCGCGCCCTAATAAGTGGGCGGGCCCCTGTGGGGAGCCGGAACGGGGGGGAGGGGGGAGGGGGGAGGTCATCGGACGAAGTCGAAGTAAGAAGAAAACGGTAAAAGGTCATCAGACGTCAGACGCCGTCAAGAGGCGTTAAAACAACAAAGGCGTATTTGAGAGCCGCATGCACGTCGTCAGGCCTGCAGCGGCTGCCGTAGCCAGCGTGCTTACCGAAGGCGTCGACTGCGGCTGCGGCGACTACACTCGGTGCTAGGCAGCTTGGCGTAGGTGCCGAAGATCCGAGGACGGATATGGGACATTTATTTGCACAGGAATTAGTCTCAGCAGTGGTCAGCAGCCGTACGCGCCTCGTCAGCATCTCCCGCGTCGTCGTTGTCCCGCCCCTCGAGGCAGTGGGTCTTGGCGAGCGGGCCTGTACGAGGGGGTCGTGTGCCATCATCTAGACCCCCGGGTCCCTCCCTAGAGAGTGCAGGACCGGTTAGTTCGGTGACCCCGGTTCTTTTCATTTCCCGAGGTTTTCTCTCCCCTTCGCCCGATTTGTTTTATTTTCTTCCTTTTTGGGACCTAGAGTTTCCACTTACGGATCTGGACGTTAGTGAGTGTCTGTATGTGTCTGTGTGCGCGGGCCCGCATTGCAGCCGTGCCATCGAATATTCGCTCTGTAGCTACACTCACCACCAGAGAAGAAGACGCTCGCTTATTTTGCTGCCGCACGTAATTTGAATTCTTGGCAAGTGCGTGCCGCTCGTAGACGGACCTCGGATCTCTATCTAAAACGATGTAACAAACGAACGGTGTCGCCTAACCTTGTGGCAGGCATTGTGTTGCGCCACACAGTGTTTCATTACAAATTGGAAGGGTTTCAGCTATATATATATATATATATATATATATATATATATATATATATATATATATATATATATATATATATATATATATATATATATATATATATATATATATATATATATACAGGGTGTGACTGAACGAATTTTATAGCGATACATAAAATTGTAGAGCTCGTTAAAACGAATATTTTTTCCAATGGCACATGTGCTCTGAGAAGTCTTGTTTCGGAGTTACAGTGAAATTACTACAATTTGTGACACTGGTGTTTTTGCCCGACATAGGAGCACAAAATGTGCTGTTGCGAGACAACCAGTCTTCCTAGACAGAAACTAAGCACACCGTCGTGTTCGTGATAAAATTCTGCTCCATCTGATGAATATGCAAGGCCGGTCAGAAGACGCGACATGGTCGCTTAGAAGAAAATTCGCCAAAAATGAAGTTCTTCATTAGCGTTCACGCCAAATACTTTAGAATCATAACCCTACAACCACTCACAGCGCTCAAAGCGGACATATTCATATCCAATGCGCAATTCATGGCGATCATTTTGGTACCAAACATATGTCAATGCGAGCTGTGGTTGCGGAGTAATTACGAGTTTTCGGCGGGATGTCCAGATTAAGTGCATGAAAAATGACGCGCTGCGGCTGTCGCGCGACACGTCGGCGGTAGTGAACGTCGCCACACAGTCATTTTACATGCACTCAATCTGGACATCCCGCCGAAAACTTGTAATTACTCCGCAACCACAGCTCGCATTGACATATGTTTGGTACCAAAATGATCGCCATGAATTGCGCATTGGCTGAATATGTCCGCTTTGAGTGCTGTGAGTGGTTGTAGGGTTATGATTCTAAAGTATTTGGCGTGAACGCTAATGAAGAACTTCATTTTTGGCGAATTTTCTTCTAAGCGACCATGTCGCGTCTTCTGACCGGCCTTGCATATTCATCAGATGGAGCAGAATTTTATCACGAACACGACGGTGTGCTTAGTTTCTGTCTAGGAAGACTGGTTGTTTCGCAACAGCACATTTTGTGCTCCTATGTCGGGCAAAAACACCAGTGTCACAAATTGTAGTAATTTCACTGTAACTCCGAAACAAGACTTCTCAGAGCACATGTTCCATTGGAAAAAATATTCGTTTTAACGAGCTCTACAATTTTATGTAACGCTATAAAATTCGTTCAGTCACACCCTGTATATATAGTTCAGCTATATATCTATATATATATATATATATATATATAAATATATTTATAAAGAGAGAAATAAATGTTTTAATTAAAGTGGTATTATTTCCTTTTAAGAATAATTGTTTCGCATCCGACTACATTTTAATTGCCTGCGTTCCCGCCTATTTTCAACGTTGCGGAAGAAAATCGTATATTCACGAACATGCCTGAGCCTAGTATATATTTTTTAGGTCGCTCGTAAAGTATCAAACGTTCGTGTACCAGGGCACGTAAGCGCTGAAGGTATGCATTTCACCATTGCCCATTCGGTCGGAATCGGCACAATTGTTGATCGTCGTTACTCGAGTCGAGGGTGTAAACGATGCCAGCCTAAATGCCCTCGTTAGCCACCAGCTGTGAGAATTCCGGAAGCAGACAAAAACCCTACAATAAAAGGCGACATCCGGATAGAATGCATAGAGTAGGTAGACGCACCCACGCCGGACGGCGACTGTAAACGACGTTGTTCCATTGACGCGCTCGCCCTGGCACGACACAGGGCGAAAGCGTCAATGGGCACCAGAGCGAAGTTTTGGAAACAAGACATGCGGACATCGCGGCGGCCAGCCAGAGTGTCTGTTCTCTAGCGCGGTTGCAGCTCTCAATAATGCTGATGCAGGTGCAGAATTTAGCTGCCTGCTGTTGTTCATGCAACGTTCGGTGAATCGACCCGACGAGGGTTAGACAAGGAGATTGAGCATGATGAGTTGAGTAAAGGGGGACCGACCCTTCTCGCTGGCGGGGCTACGAGGAGGACGAAAAAGTACGGAGGCGGACTGCAACAACAACAACAACATTGAAAACAATAGCAAAAACGACGACGACGACAACGGCAATAACAACGACTATGCGATTGCATAGCCGTTGCTATCGGCAGCACAGGCGGAAGCGGCTGCCCACCGTCGCTGCTGCTGCTGCCGCTAGCACACGCGTGGCCATTGGGCTGGATTGAGGAAACTTTTCGGCTTTGCGTCTTGCGTCTTCCGCACTTTTCTCCTTGTATGCCTCTGGCTCTTTAGCATTGGACGTTCGTTGCGTTTCATTTAACCGAGCCTCGCGCTGCGGGCGTGGGGCGTTGACATTCCTTGCGGGCGTATGGACAGCGGTGGTGGCGGCGGCGGCGGGGGCTTGTGATGGTAGTTTCTGTTGACTAGGTGGTGTCCCACAAAATTGTCCGCCTGACCCGTTCTCTGTTCACTGCCCACTGGCAAGTCCGCCTACTCGTTTGCTCCTCTATCTCCTCCGCTCCGTCGCGCACCTTGCCGGCACAGCGTGACGTGAATGGTTCGACCTCTCTCTAGTAGCTGAAGTTGGTTCTGAGTTGACCGACTGCGCAGCCAACTGAAAATCTCGACCAGTAGACAGCTAGGTAGGAAGTCGGTGGGCTTGTCCGGTAAGACGGTGGCTCTACAGGAAATGAGGCCCCATCGCCCTCTAGCCAGCTTTGCATTTTCTTCTTCGTACTCCTTTTTCACCTCGTTCCTTTTCTTTTGCTAGCCTTTTTCGTCTACCGACCGCCCTGTTCGCCCTGTGTGTCATCCACCAATGAGCATGTTGTCGTTTACATGTTCGCTTGCAAACTAGTTGGCCTGCTGTTGCAGCTGCTGTTATTGCACGTAGCGTTCCTACTGGGTCATGGCTCAAAGGTAGCCAAAGCTCCCGTGGTCGGCAAGCGACCTAGTAATGACGACGTCTCGGAAAATGCCAGTGCCTTCAAAACGAGCGCTGCTAGCTGAAAATAATTTCCAAAGGAATAAGGGAAAGCCCTATTTTACCTGGACTATAGCCATGCTATTTCGAATTGCTCTTGCAATGCCCGCATTTATGACGTGATGTGTCGAAGCCTCTGCAAACGGATGCCGAACACCTCGACAAGAGTTGCGCTGGTGCAGACGTGTCTACGTCGCATATTCATCGCGCTTTTACAGTCATGCCAATGTTCAAATGCCGTGGCAGTAGCGACCCAATGGTAGACATTTCTTCTACCTTGCAGCAAGTCACAGTAAACAGTACGGCTTGCCTCGCCTCAGTGGTACAAAAGACTACAAAAAACTGCCAAAACAAGCTAAGTTTTTTGAAATTGGGAAAAGAGCGGCAAGTAAGAAGGATGAAAAAAGGGCAGGGGAATTTCTGCTGAAGAAAAGGATATCAATTGAAGTGCAACGTAGAAATGCGGCTGCGGTGCTGGGTTCGCTGCCCTCAGGCAGTGGTCTACCGGGTCTGACCTGATTATGTATTAAAATTATGTTGTGTATAATGTATAAATAAACGATAAAAATAGCTAAGTACATGATCTGTGCTGATCACCTCTTGTAACATAAAAAGGGCGTATAGCTCCAATGACTTACTTTCTCTTAGTAACTTTGCTTTGTCCCTCTCTCTCTCTCTTCCGCCGATTATAACGAAATTTCTATTTTTAGGATTCGAAAACGTGTTGCATTCTATATACTGCTTTTCATATATGTATATTTGTGGCCAAGTTTGTTCGGACGATCAGAGTAGATATTAGTCTGCAAGGGTGAGATAAGAGATTTGACCAACAAAGGCAATACTCAGTGAGTTCCAACTACAATTATTTAATAATCTAGAGGTTAGAATAGCTCACACTAAGCGGCGCGTTATCCTTGTGAAGACAACTCGTTGCCTGCTAATTTGCTGCAGGGTGTTTAGGTAAATGTTTTATGAACTTGCCATAACCGTTAGCAGATAAATGTCAAGGTCATATCCCAGACTCACCACGACGATATTTTGAGGCTTGATTCTTGGAAGCCTTGGCATCTCTCCGGGACTCTATGGATCTGTTTTTTTTCCACAGAGCTACTGACTGGCTTTTCCGCGGAACTGCAAGGCTTCGGAAACCAAAACTGAGACTCCCGCAATTAGTCCTATTTTACAAGTACGCTCTATTAGCTAGTCCAACAAACATGTGAAAAGGAGTAGTCACAATAAAAGCTATAGCATATATATATATATATTATTCACGCACGTGTCTATATTGTAACGTACGTAATAAGCACGTGTGTAACTTGGCTTTGGACATATTTTGCCCTCAGATGGTAATGCCATACTACACTGATTAAACAATTAAAAGAAAATTAAATTAGCTCTGCAACATGACCCGATTGTTGAAAGATATGTCTCGTTCTCAATCCCGTAAAGCACGGAACCCGAAAAACGCTCGGATATGCGATCTCAGATTATAAACTAAGTAAAATGTCTCTTGTCAGTCAGCAGTAATGACCTTGTACGAGTGGAAGAGCCGACAACCGAGTTCTAAGAAATGAATACCATGCCAGAGGTAGACGCGCCAGTCGTTGCTTTGCCTTAGTTGCTTGGCTGTAGTCAACGTTTCGTAGCTTGTAAACTGAATATGAGCCAATCCACCACATGCAGAGTCTACCAACAACGATATCAACTCACGGCCCTTCTATCGGAGGAGAGGTTCGAGCAGGGCTCGAGTTACAACTGGCCGTCTCATTTTGGTGAACATTTCGCGGAATCCATTTTGCGACTGATTGCTGTCCAGCAAAGCCGACAGATCCGTAGTGCTCTTCGAGTAGCTATTGTTAGTCGGCGTACAGTGAGACGAAGAGAGCATAACGTGAGCGTTAGGTCGTATAGACCAGCCGTGCGCCTACCACTGATCCGGTATCGACAGGAGCGATGTCGGATTGCGCAAAATCACGAAAACTAAACCGTTGACCAAACAGGGGTCGTTCTGGAGATCAAAGCCATGATGACTCTCTACGGTATGGATAGACGAGAGAGAGAGAGTGTGTGTACCGGCAACAAAGAGAACGCCATGGTTTCGGATGCAAATTTTTTTTTTATGGGGGGGGGGGGTTGAATGGTAATGCACCATCTTTTTTTAGTGAGACATCTGTGCTCCCCGTTTTTTTTTATCACGGCCGATTTTTAGTCCACCTTGTTTAAATTGGAAACCATGAAAACCAATTTAGGAGTGGCCGGTCTGGGTCTCGAACCCAGGCCTCCCGAACGCAAGACAAAGGCTTTTGCCACTAAGTCATCTTGCTCGGCAATATTATTAGACATAAGAACCAAAGATCCGCGGAGGCCTTTTGAGTCCACAGTGCTTATGGAAGAAGAGGTTTAACGAGTGCCACACGGTTCGTTGATAAGGTTGTGACACCGCACGTCGTGCCTTACGCCAGGGCTGTTGGATATCTTCAATATCATGCACAACAAAGCCAGGCCGCACATCGGTGCACGGCGGTACCTCGCATACGCCAAAATTAACTTGATGGAGTTGCTAGCATGTTCTACCGACGTGAATCCCATTAAGCATGTGTGGGATAAACTGAACGAAGAGCTAGAGCCAACACGCCAACTTCACTAACACTTCAGCAATTTCTTCAGAAACACTTCAGGAACTGTGGAACAGGCGACAAGCGAAATATCCCAGCTATACATAATTGAATTAATCAAACCAATGCAAAGCAATGCAAGAATACTTCATTGCGACCGTTATTAGGGCAAGCGGAGCTAATACACAGTATAATCAAAATTAATATTTTAGCCGTAAGCGTTTTTTTTTTCGCTGTTGTTGTGACATAAATACTTGAATATTTTAAGCAATAAAAACTCAAATTCTTAAGCCAATACGCGTTTTAAAGCAGGCTTAATTTTCCTGCGAATGGTGTAGTCGGCTGCTGTCTAGATCGGATGACGCAGCGCTGCCCAGGTAGCCCGTCAAACGCTCCATCAAATCTAGCGCTACAACCCTTTCAATTGACGGCTCGCCAACTCAGTCGTTTACGGCACCACCTGTAGGAATTTCGGCGCTTCGGCTGTCGTGGTTAAAGAGGTCGGTCAAACAGAACGGGACGTCGTTGTTTATTCATTGTGATTCATGATTATTCGACTGCACTTGACCCATTTACTTGCGCTGCGTGAGCCGTTGTTGCTAAAAGCATCGTAGATACATGGAGAAGCAATTGCCTTTTTAAATTATAAAAATCACATTTAAATCGGCTTGAATATACACATAGGTTAAATACTTTAGAAATTGGACAAACAATTGGCGGAAATCAAACATAGTCGTTATATATATATATATAATCTACATGGCCGAATCGCCTGTTGATCTCAACTTACTCTGCTGTAAACGAAGACAAGCCACAATATACAAAGTGCACAAAGGTATTTCTGTGTGGAGGGCGGTGAACCAGGAGATCGGCCTCGTTGTATATAGAAACGTCCATAACTGGAGTTAGTACTGCCTGGCTTAACGGCTAACACGCTAGACAGCTAGAATCCATACTTTACCGTAGTCGGGTTCGGCGTTGCCGTCTCATTTGCTTTGAAATGCTCTAAACTCGAGATTTTCTTCGTGCCCGTCCTAATAGTGCGCATTAGACGAACATTTTCGCTATAACTTGCAACAATGTCTGAAAAACTCGATAGCAGTAGGTAGACGTCAATCATTATAATAACAATGAGGTGGATGGTAATGTACGATCTCATTTATAGAGACACCTGTGCTCCTTTTTTCTCGACTATGGCAGATAATATTCCACTCCGGTATTCACCTTGTTTAAGTTGGAACTCATGAGCACTAAATTAAGCGTGGCCGGTCCAGGTCCTAAAGCCATGATCTACAAAGCCACCTCGTTTGGCTATTATACGTAGCATACAAATAAAGTAGTGTTCCTCCCGTCATCCTGCCTCACTATAATCTCTGAAATGTGTTTTTTTTAATAAATATATATATTTTTTTTAAAAAAAAATTTAAATTTTTTTTTGTATATATATATATATATATATATATATTTTTTTTTTATTTTAATAAATATTGTGTTGTTAGATTTCTGAAATTATAGGTAGATTGGCACACCGTATAAATGCAACAAAATGCTTCGAAATTGGATACATATTTTGTTGGTATGAATGGCGACGGTTTATATTCTGATACGCGGCATGATGTCATTTGATGTCTCAATATTCAACGTTATAAACGTGTGTCTTACAGTAACCTAGATGACTATTTAGTTATTTAGCATCCGTAGTTTGTATGGCTGTAGCCTTAACGCTTGTTGCATAGTATAGCAGGTAATTATATCTTCTTATTACTGTCATTACTCTTTGTTAGATAACAGCCACAGACATACAATGGCGACAAATAACTATGCACCATGCACATCGGATAAATAATAAACATAACCACTACGACCACCACGACTACGACCGTGAAGTTAACGAATGCCAAACGAATGTTGTGTTTGCTAGCTGTCTGTGCCAAGACTAATACTATCTGCATACGTTGAGTTGTGTTACTATGGTGAGTAATGAGACTTCCCAGCACGAGCTTTCCGTGAGGAGCGAGCGGACATCATGGGCCCGACCTTATTTCTCTCACTCGTTTGCGTTCGCTTCCTTTCGCTCGTGCCGCCGAGAATTTGACTATCTAAGAGATGAAGGCTCATTGGGGTGCTGACGGCAGTCTCATCACCGTTATAAGCTGGCGACGTCAACCCCGGGGCCGCCCCAACATCCCGGTGATTTACGACTTTGTTCACCGTCTTGCCGTTACGGTTTGACTCAACTTTGCAATATATAAATATACACATGCGTGATTATATATATGTACTTATATATATATATATATACTTATATATATATATATATATATATATATATATTATATACTTATATATATATATATATATATATATATATATATATATATATATATATATATATATATATATATATATATATATACTGTTATTTACGTCGTTAGAGACTTCCTCGAAGTAAAAACCGTAACGATGCCATAACAAAATTTTTTCAGGGAGGTTTTCAACATATAAGCCTTTGCTCACCACACGCTCGCGGGATCAGTCGTCGAGGCTGTGAAACTTATCGAGGATAACTGTTGCTGCTGGCATGCTGTTAAGGTCGAATGTCTTATTTGTTAGAATCGATGCCGCGTCGCTAAGATGCCCAACAGGCAGATTTGAGTTTGGGGAAGAGTGTAAAATCTGGCGGCGCCAAATTTCGTAAGTATGGTGGGGGTTCATTAACTGTGGCCCCTCTTTTAGCCAAAAAATTGAGTTTATTAGTTTGGCCAAAAACAAATGAACAGGTACGCTTCGGAGCGTGTGTCGTGAGGAACACACGTGAATTTGCCGGTCGTAGTGTTTATCCATGATGCATTCTCACAAGCAGACGTTTTAGGACCTTCTCATGGATTTTCGCTGGCCAGAAGAGACAAAATGTTGGTGAAAAATTCCCGGAGAATAAACAACAAAGTTATGATGAACACTGTCTTCATCTTTGATTTCGTGGCCCTCACTTTCGTGGAACGATCATCTTGATACTTACGCCATTCGGCCGAATGTCTCTTTATCAACTGATCCTATTGATAACCATATTTTATGACTTGTTATGATGTTCAACGAAAAACTCGGGTCAATATCAGCAGCCTCATCGAAGTTCTCTCTTTTTGCTCGTGTGCCAAAGTCTGACAATGTATAATAACACGTCGGCGCAGATCACACATAAAACTACTTAGACTGCCCCCTGGCAGTACAAAAATAATACGTTTTGGATTCTTTTTCACAGAAAATGAGTTTTCTGGCCAGAAGAGATGGCCAGCCAACGTAGTTTTACTTTGTTCAAAAGATGGCGCCACTTATTTTTTGCACCAAAAATCAGTCACGGACCTTAGTATGTAGCCTGAGTTTGCTGTAGTAGAGACAGCTTTAGCTGGAGCCTGTAGGTCTTAACCCGGGCGATGGAAACTGGCCCCAGCTTTCAGGAACACACAGTGTTACAAACCACGTCAGGTAGGCGTCGCATCGTATTCATCACGGGAGCTTCCCGCACGCATCTAGGCGCCAGGGCTGTTAGTTGGCTGCGCCCGAAGGGAAAGTATGTCGAAGGGCCTAAACACACGTCACCTATACCGGACATAACAGAAGACTTTGCTTGCATGCCTATTACCGGCTCGCGCAATGACGCAAAGGAGTTCATCTAGATCAAGATCTTTCGTGGCAATAATTTGTACCATAGGTATTTTAGTGCCTAGTACTCTGTGCAGCTTTTGCTAAAACGCAAGAGTAGTTTCGACGATTGGCTGTGGCATCTCGGAGGCAACGCGCAACGTCCACAAGTTGCGCAAGATTGCTCAGTTTTACAATAAAGCTAGACCTCCTGTCGGCAGATGCGTATGCATCTTCTTGGCTTCATATGCACGTTACTCTTACTATCTTGGTCGGTTGAACATTTTCAGCTACATGATACATACAGACTTAAAATTGTAATCTCTTTAGATCGCAGTATATTGCATCACATCGATATAGTTTATAACGCTTTGTAAATGGTGGAAGTGTTCGTGAATCATCGCATCACGTCTTTATCAGTTTTCAAATATTAGCATTATGACTATTATTTGCTTATGACACGATCTGGCTCTCTCTCCAGACCTAGCCGTCGCTGATGAGGCAAAACCTCGCATATGACAGTTAGGTCAAGGAACCTACAGAGTTCTGCGAGAAACGGTCTCCACCTGGCGTCGCGCATATCGATTTGCTCTCACACTTGCCGATAGACTGGTATTTTCGTATCGATATCGTGTCGAACTTTCGGGGGCATGAGAGGACTAATTGTGGAAAAAGATGAGACGCCCAGGGCAAATGTGAAGTGTGCTGAAGTCAGACATGGCTGGTGGTAACGACAAAGCAGGTTGCCATTATTTTTCTTGTTCTGTCAGACGTTGTAGAGGGTACAGAGTATTGCTTTTTCTTGTTTCGTGTATTCATCGTTTTATTTATTCGAGCCGTTCTAATTCAACCGCGAATTTTGTTCGGACTTGGCATCACTGTGGCTGTCTATTGGTGACTTCCAGCAACGTTTCTGGTAAAGGTGGTTATTCATACGAGGTACTAATTACAAACTGTCTGGTCAACTTAGATCGACCTTTCTATTGTTTCTTAAACAAATTTAAACTTGAATTATTCCTGGGGAGAACGTAGTAGTAGTAGTAGTAGTTTTATTAACCAATGAGTGGTTTACAAATGTACACCATCCTGGGGAGAACGTACTAGTGGGATAGAAAATTTCGAAGTGGAAACTTTCATCTGTACAGCGAAACTCGTAAGGGAAGTTCACAAACAGCAGCGGACGATTTATCCGACTATTTCGGCATCTCGTCAATCGCTGCAGTATTTACGGATCTTATCATCTATTATTGCAGTCTGCTGGACGACGGCTTGACGGACCCAGAAATGAGTGCAAATGCCGTCGTTTAGGCGGTCCCCTTGTATCACCTCCCTCACCGATTGTACTGAATGCGTGTCGCAGCTCATATTTACGTACTCAAACAAAGTGCACATTAATCTCTTAATAGATTAGGCTTCGGTATATTTTTGTAGTCCTATATTCAGGTCGCAAGTACAGTGATAAGTGACAGGTATACTGCAGAATGTCTACGAAGAGTTCTCAATGCGCTCACCAGGAAAAGCACTTAGACCGTCAGCCGAGCTGAAATAACTGAGGTTTTTCTCGTCGCATCTACAGTTGTGCTGGTGAATAACTTAGCCTTACTACGAATTGGTGCTTAAAGCCATCAATATGAAGGTAAAAAAACGTTGAAAACGCTTTTTGAATGTGCGTTTTGATGCGTGGACCTACCGCCTCACGAATTCATAGAAAATTATGGCAATTATCGATATGTATACATATATATATATATATATATATATATATATATATATATATATATATATATATACTCGTATATATATATATATCTTCTATTAGAGAAAATTCAAAAACTTTGCTAGATCCCTACGTATATTACGGTTAAGCCGGCGTTGTTTCACTATAAATGACGGGGTTTAGTATAATATGTTTAAAAAAAAATATATATATATATATATTTATCCTAATTCTATTGTAAATACACTACTTATACACGTGGTGGAGCATAGAAGGTCCAGGAGCGCGGAACAGGCAATAACAGCTGGCTCTGCGTTTGATTCCACAGGCGTACGGATCACAACTGGTCACTGCTCTCCAACCGCGTCGACCCCTCCACCTAGCGGATTTGCCTGAGGTAAGTTTGACCAAGCGTAGCCTAGCCTCTTATTGGCTTACACCGGCCGGCAGGTAACAGGTAAGACTAAACTAACAAGATCTCGGAGCAAGTCTTGTTTGACTGTGTGCAACGCTTAACACGCACCTAGAATACAGACGCAACGGCTAGACACAGTGGAAACAACAAGCCTTCTCTCCTTGTCAAGTAAGCCGGCATAATGGATCAGATGACTTTAAATATATATATATATATATATATATATACATATATTGAGACGTGTTAATGACGCCTTACGCTAGTGCAGTCGGCAAAGTGAATGAAATATAGGAGCAAGTATAAATCGCTGTTGTTGTTTAGCTTTTTCATCAGCACATAATTGCGTCCATGAGAGGAGAATGTGTAAAAATAAACTTAAATTGTCCAATTGACGCGTACTGTTGTAAAGTGAATGTAGGCTTGGCTACCTGTGGACGTACGCCGGTCTTATAGAGGATTATTTAAATTTTTTCTTTATCATTTAAATCATCCATCATCAAATTATCGCATATAGAGAGTTCATCTAAATTACCCATCATTTTCGTGTTCGAAGAGGCCGCGCAATTTGTCGAACGACTACGCAAATTTCGTAGTTTCCAAATTTACATAGTCGAAGAGAACAATCCTTCTGCGACTGATTTTGGCACCCCTAATGACTCTGAATGTTAAGTTTTTCCAGAGCAATGTGAAAAGCGGCTGAACAGGATTGCCATATAATGCGATACTAGCTTCACAAGTGACTTAACGCTGCAGAAATAGCGCAGTTGGAATTTTCGAGATCCTGAATGAACATACGCTGCAGAAATGTCTCGCGTCGGCTTGGGCCGAAAGTTTTAGGATTAAAGACGCAGAGCCGTCAAATCGTGCCCCAACAGGTATTGGGGTATTGAAATGCAGACCCATTTCAATTTGTTTCTAGTGAAGGCAGACCTGCATGAGGTCAAAAATAATTATGTATAGAGAGGCATACCTTAGCGACGTTGGTGTCTTAGCTGGTTATATATATATATATATATATATATATATATATATATATATATATATATATATATATATATATATATATATATATATATATACAGTCTCTTGTTCCAACTTAGAGACAGAATCGTGCTGCAGAGCCTGGATGCAAGCGCGTGTTGCTCGAGAACGTCTGCCCTTTGCGGAGAGAGATGTCGTGCATTTAGTTAAATCAGCGCTGACCTGTAACTTAATTGTTTGATGTTTGATAGTGAAATAACTACATAAATTTTATTTTTTTTTTAAATTTTACATACACTTTCACAAAAACCTAGTAATAGCAAAATTAACGTGAGCTGAATTTTTAATTTAATATAAGCTGTTAGAAATACTTTGTAATAGCAAAATTAACGTAAGCTAGAATTTGACATTAACATAGATGTTTACACAAACGTAGTAAACGCAGACTTAAAGTAGTGCTTCGATGGTTGGAGCTCATACATTACGAAGCATATTGAAGTAATTAACAGGTGCGTGTCATCTAGGTTAATTAGGCGAGTATCTCGAAGGTGCAGCATTAAAAAACGCAATGTGAAATTGCTCACAATAGCCGACAAACAAACGTTTAATTGGATTTCAAAATCTAACAAGACTACTAAATACTTTAACATACGAGCAAGTAATCTAAATAGTCGCATGACAAACATCAACAAAATATATCAAAGGCGCGATGATGACAGCATTTTGCATATGATCTGTTTGAGATCTTCAGGACTGTGGGGCGGCAACAATGACCCTGATGTGCTTTCTGTCCCCCCATGGAACCATGAAAGGTGTTTCTGAAACGAACTGCTGAAAATCGTTTATATTCAAATAAACCGAGACACATCATAGGGATAATTGTATAGCTCCATAGAGACCATGCAAGTGTTTTCAAGGGGAGACGTTTGAGCTTCGAGGAATAGAAGGAACATGAGTGAAGGTTCTGTATATTTCCCTCAATATCATTTTGGCCCTTGGATGACGTAGGAGATGTAGGTTTTGTACGTGTCACCGCTGGCGTAAAACAGTACTTCGTATTCTTCTATATGTGCTTAATAGTACTATATATTCTTCTACGTTTGCTTAATAATAATACTACATATTTTTCTATATTTACTTATATCACTTCTACTGCCGCTGCTTTTTTAGACGCTCACATGGACCACGCCGATTATTCATACAGGCTGGCGGGTCAAGGGAAGTCGGATGTGATTGAGCGCCTGGCCAAGCCAGAAAATGTAGGCTGCTTTGTCATCTTCTTGCGGTTTGTTGCTCGCGCTGTTGTTACTGGGGTTAGGCTGCACAAAAGCCCTTTGTGTTTACCCTTACTCTCTTCGTCCTGTATTCACCATTCAAGTCCGCGATGCGTTGAAAATGCTAGCCAATTCTAGGCTCAAGTTAATTTGATGATGATTATAATAATTTGTATTATTACCTCCAAATACTATATATATATATATATATATATATATATATATACCATATCGTATTATGACCAGCCTACGACTGCAATCTAGCTTGTGCCTCGAATGACACTTGATGGGTTGCGCAGGCAGTAATGTGGTATGGTATATATACATATATATATATATATATATATATATATATATATTTATATATACCATATTATAATATGACCAGCCTTCTACTGCAACCTAACCTGTGCCTCGAATGACACTTGATGGGTTGCGCAGGCAGTTATGTGGTATTCCTCACACGGTCGGCGCGTTACACTATTTGCGAAGGCAGGTTGGCGACAGATCGTAAAGTCGCACTCGCAGAAGTCCCATGATAACCATGCACCCCCCTGCATCTTGTATAGCCAATCTAAAGGTTTCTCTGATCAAAGATGGCGACATATTGGAGTCCCGCGTCCCGCGTGTTCTCGACCTTGTGGCTCTATTCTTCAGGAGCATTCGAGACACTTCGCGTCATCTCTGCACGTACTCTCGCATGTAGCGCTGTGTCAACATCCGCGAGCACGTATACGTGGTGATCTCGCGCAGTTCGTGGCGTGGATAAATTGCCCTTCTCTCTTCACATGATGCGCATTTGCCTGTTGTGGCATCAGATCCTGGAACCAGATGGCGCATTAGATTCTTTTCTTTTCGACTTGTTCTATATTGTTCCCAGGCTAATAGCAAAAATGTGCAAGTGTTGGATATCGGCAGAAAATCGGGCTTCTCCTTTTCTGTCTAGCAATCTGCTAAGCAAAATGATACGGTACGGAACCGTACCGTCGGATACTGATGCTCGGCTTGCTCGAGCGGTTTGCCACATGGTGGCGTACAATGAGCATTGCTGATTTCGACAGCGACCAACTACTACCTCAAGTGTCATGACAACAGGTGTCACGAAACAGATCGAGACAACGCCCAGCGTTGTGAAACTCCGTGCCACGCAATAATCGATCACATCCCCTAAAAAGGGCTGTAGACGCCCCTGCGGGACTAACCTTGAAGGTGCCCACCTGTTATGAAAGTGTTAAGTTCCGTAGTTGAAGCGCCAAAGCGACGTGCTGGCTGAACTAGATTGCCAACCACCAATCTACTTGTGTATGCGTCGTTCTGTTACGAGTTTGGTATAACGTCCCAGATATATATATATATATATATATATATATATATATATATATGGGTTTGCTGAGATTTTTGGCAATATTCGTTAAATTGAAGTTATGGAAATGGCCAAAGGCGGTTATAAAGTGTGTGGCGGGTATAAACTAAAACTTGGAATATTGTTTCAAGTGTATTCGCTTTAAATTGGTAGTATAATACAATCTTTCATAAATCATTTTATAGTCTAAAAATATCGCAGGCACTTGACTGTAGTGACGATGTTTTGATAAACGAGCAGTTGAGCAGCCAGCTATTTATCGCACGATAAAGACCAAGCCTGCAGTGTAGCCCTGAAGGACTCTGGTTCTCTGTGCTTATGACCTGTTGACATGATGAGCCCCGTTCTTGATAGTATTTGAGTTCACTTTCAGCGTGCCGGGTATCATATTATACGTAGTTTCCTCTATTGAACACCGGGTTCAATGTACTTTAAAAATTTTAAATGAATAAAAGTTGATCAATGTGCATTTCTTTTTGATTTTGGCGGCTCTTTTGCGTGGAAGGAGATGACATTGTTTTTACTCAGGCTGGGATTGGCCAGAAAAGTCGGTTCAAATTAGACTTTTCAAGCTGTCCACCACCTACAGCTGACTGCGACAACAAACGCCGGTGAGACAGATTTGGGTCAGTTGTAGTCCCTGATGTCGACATTACTCGACATGCCCCGTGAAGGAACCACGCGGTTTCTTCTCGGGGCGAGTTTTTTGTTCATATTTTTGTTGAACGCGGTCTGTTTGAGACAAACCTATGTCTGCTGGCATTGCTGCACCTTGAGATCTCGGCTTTGGTCGGCAATGAATTATTTTCCATATCGGCAATGAATTATATTCCATACCAGCAATCTTATTAAGCTAATTGCTCGCCACCTAGCCGGAACGCTCGAATGTCAACGATACCTAGTCGGCGTTGCTGTCCGTCGCGCATTGACAATTATTCTCGCACAACGTATCTCAAAGGAAACAGCGTCTTCTAAATAACCAATTTGCATTGAACGGTTGAGACAACATACGACTCGCATGCTGAATAGTCGAGACGCTTGGGTTGGCTAACATCTGTTTTTAGTTGAAGATATTTTCAAGGTTCCTACGAGCGCAAAGTAAGTAGGATAACACAATTAGGTCACCGTTTGCGAGTTCGTATTCCCTGAGACGCCAGCATTCCTGCCCTCCAACAATAACATGGCTCAGTCACAGTTGTTTCTAGGACACATGCATATATACATATATAACAGCGACAACAGCACTTGTGATAGTAAACCCCGCATATACGCCAGTCGTACGAGAGATCGCATCGGCCCACCGTAATAGGTCCGAGTGACAGATCCATTGGAATGGCATTCCGCCAAACATGCCGCCCTCCCTTAAGGCCGTTGAGGACGACGTGAGCAGCTGTACTGTCGAGGGATGTTTCACGTATGTTGCGGTGGGGATGACATTCTTGTGCCGGCGAAAAGAGACAAGCCAAAAGTGCCCCGCGTTCCATGTGCATCTGCTATAAACGCTAGCATAGGGTTTTGTTGCTTACTCTTTATTGGATCCACTATGAGGGGGGAGTGCGATTGCAAAAATGGAATAGGCAAAGCTCGTTAGAATAAAATCCAATACAGATTTAAAAAATACTTTCCGGCATCAAGTTACAACAAACGCGAAACCGCAATAGAAAATAATTGTTTGAAACTTCCACTGAGTGGCAGCTAAGGGGACTCGACTGACAAATTATACATTACAAAGAATAGTAACGTTGTTGGATATAATGGCACATTCTGCACATGCCTGCTAGAACCGTTTTTCTAAAGCTAAATTAAATAAAATTGAAAAAAAAACGGTTTTACTTGGCAGTACTCTGAGAATGCCTCAGCAGTAGGTTATTCACGCTAACAGTACCTAAATTAAGCACTACAGCCGTGCACTGACCTATATCGTCATCTGTCGCTATTGCCTTTTAAGTGTTTTTATGACGCTCTGGTGAGCGTAAATTGCTTCGAACATACGCCGAATGTAAATTCGAACATAGGCCGAATGTAAAATGTTGGCGATAGTCTTTATTTAGGGAACGGAATCCAGTTTGTTTGACCTACGACGGCAGCGACAGCTACAGGGAAGTGAAGAAGACTGGCGTAGTTGAAGCGACGATGAACAGAGAAAAAGGAACGATAGATTTATTTACTTAGATGCCTACTTTTTCCGTATGGCGGAGCGCCCTCACGCTGATGAGGGCGGTCCAGTTGACCTCCTGAGCCGACTCGCTAACTGAGCCGCTCTGTTGGTCAATCACCCCCGCCGAAGGTGAAGAACGTCATGCCACGACCTGGCGACCTTCGTCCCCATCGTGATCGTGCACCGGTTGTAACCGCTGACAATCTTCGGTCACGCAATGTGCAGTTTAGCGTAGGTCAGCTATGGGGGCCGTGATCGTTCATGTTGGGTTGCTGCGCGACACGATGCAGATCATCGTGGTCCTAGGCGATAAGGCCTTACAGACGAACGACCATGGCCTACAAGACGATGATGGCCCGTCGACGCCCCCGTTATCTTTCGTCGAAGGGCGACAGTAACGACGCTGCTAAGGACGGTCACGACAAACTTTTCATAGGTAGCCCCACTTGCAGCAGCTGCGGCACCCGCAACAACTATCAACACCACCATCATTGCCTTGGGTACGGAGAGTCGTGCCTGTTAAGATCTACCTCCTGGTCATTTCTGTGTGCCGCTTCTTTGATGATGCTGATGATTATGTCAACTGGGTCGATTGTGTAAGGTCTGCCTTTGTCGTCTGCTTCGGTGTTGTAACTATATAATATATAATATATAATATATAATATATAATATATAATATATAATATATAATATATAATATATAATATATAATATATAATATATAATATATAATATATAATATATAATATATAATATATAATATATAATATATAATATTATTTCGATTTTTCAGTACTTCCCAACTACAAATTGTGAAACCCAAACCTGTACACGCCTAAACTTATTCCCACTCTTCAATCCATAGAGCAGATGATAGCGGCGGCGTTTGCCCTACACACCCTGTGAGCGAAAGTAAAAAATACTTTTCGGGCTGACCCTCAGCCAAGATTTAACGTCCACGGGACTGCTTTTGCCTCATAGACGGACTCCTATAAGAGCAAATGTGCAACGGTGGGGCTCAAACCCGCGCATCTATGTGTCTCCTCCGGTTGCGAGGCGCACGCGAATGCACCGCGCCACCGGGTTCGACAAGCGGGAGTTGCTGACGCAGAAACTCGCCCTCGCGCTGGTCACCCGTGTTAGCACTAATTTTGATGCCTAATTCTTTGTAGAAGGTGCTTGTGCTATTGCTGATCGGGCCCAACGTTTCGATGGCGACGGCTACGAAGTGGTATCTTCTCTCCAAAAAAAACGAGTATTTGCGATCTCAGCATGTTCAGCAAGCCAAGTATGACGGAGCCACTGTGCGTGAAACCGTGGCATCCTGTATTAGGCATTTGCTCTTGTACCATGGCATTATTATTATTATCATCATCATCATCATCATCCCGCCGATACAGTGCAGCGAGCACTGACATATGCCTGAGCAATATTCAGGTATCACAATGCTAGGTGTACCGACCGCGACGCTTCCCAAACCACTCGTGATGTTGACGCTGCTCCGACGTTCTGGTCGCCTTGCTGTACACGTCGAAGCGTGTAACAAACGATTCACCTCAACACTTGGACTACAACGTCCGCATACAAGTACACTCTGCAGTGCTTCTGGTTTAGTCACGTTACGTCCACGTTCTAGCTAGCCCCGCTCACTGTATTCGTATTTATACAAGAAGAAGACCATGATAATAATAATGATGATGATGGACGAGAAACAACCAACAAATAAGAACAAGACCGCCGTCGCGCGGATAGTCGTACAAATTACCGGCACGTGCGCGCCGAATCGAACCATTGTGCCAATTTCATTTGCTCTTCGTTCATGCCGCGTTTACCGCTGCTATCAGTCTCAACTGGTCGAGGCGAAGGTAGTTTCATCTCGTCTCTGCATGCCTGCCTGATTGATTTATTTTCTGCCCTTGTCGCGTTGGCTTCGTGACTTCACCGACGTGCCGCTTTTGTGCTGTCTGTGGCTTAGCCCGACAGCCCTGCTCGATTTAATAACACCTGCTGCTGCGGCTTCACATTGAGTCGCAACCGAGATGCGACTTAGCTGGCAAATGAGCTTTGCATTTGTTCCATGTGTCGTCTTGTTTCTGTGCGGAATTTTAAGCGTCGATCTACTACTGTCTGTCATTTTTAAGTCCGGCTTCCCGAATTCTGTAGACAGACTCTCGTTCTGAAGTAGAAGAGCTGGTTAATCTCTACGATTGGCTCGTTGTTGTGAATAAAAACATACCTACCCTAATAGGTGCAGTTTCGGAGCTTAAAATGATGATAGATGGAATTCGTGCTCACGTGTTGTAGAGAGCTAGTTTTCCTGAAAACGTCTAAGTTGAAATTTTTCATCTCTGCTACACAGAAGCCACTGAAGCTTTAATAATCGACGTTTGTGTCAGCAGCGTCAAATCGTCGAGCCATCGACTGGGGCGATCTAGTAGGAATAATTAGAAATGCCGTAGGTATTTTTTTCCAAATTAATTTCAAATTCAATTAGAAATGTCGTAGGTAGTTTTAGTTTAGTGCCATCGTTTATAGTTTAGACAATGCTAATACCTAATACCGGCTATTAGCGGAGACGACGCTAAAAACAAAAGGCTGCACACTTTTGACGTTTGGCGCAAGACTATACCCTACCAACTTTTGTTCTGCCAGTCCTCCCTAGTCTATTCAGGCGATGCTGATAGATGCACAAGCGCGTGTTGTCAAAAAGGATCATCTACTATTGCTGTAGTTTGGTAGATTAGGGAGTGAATACTTATGGCGCGTATACTGATTCGACAACGCTGTACTTTTCGAAGTAAAAGAAAAATGACACCTCGGAAAGCCCATTTGCCAGAATTGTACTCGTTAACTCAACGAAGGATTGGTAATTTGAGCTGTTACGGAACCGAAACTGTGGATACGAAGGTAAGCAGCGGTAGTTCTCTCAGTTAAGTAGTGGAGAGAGGATGAGATAAACAGTGGAGGGGCCAGACCAGCTTTCCGCGGCTGACTGAGTTCATCATGTAGACATTAAACATGACGACGAGATTGCATGCAGGACAAACAGGTAAATCATCAGATCATTTGCACGTAGCCAGCTACCTAAAACGTGCAGATGTATAAGTAGTCGTATACGCTTAGCGAAAACAGCATGATGAATTGTATGATCATGAATGGGCGACCGTGGATTTTGTGCACACGTGTTGTGGTCTGAAAAACAACATTACCCATGATGATGAGAGCAAAATCGTCGTTTGCACAGGGTTATAATCGAAACGAGTCAATGGTTCCAGTGTCGCTGTAAAAACAGGCCTTTCCGCTAGGAAGCCAGTGCTGGGACATAACGGTGGCAAATACCGCCGGCAGCTCGATCGAGCCAACTCTGTAATCGAAATTGTGTAGTCATTCCTTCATCATGGCAACTTGTGCCCGAATACATCCGCTTTTGTTTTGGTTAATAAATGATTAGGATGAATGCAGTTATGCACTGTTGCCACGCCTTGCTCGAGCCGTGTGGGACTCAACCCTAGCGGTTGGATACCTTGGTCCGACAAGGCCTTTTTTGTGTGAGAAGGAAAAAATGCTTTTACGGCCCAGATATCCATAGAACGGTACTATGCGCCACTAGGAGATAGATCCGCGTAGGCCTGCGTCAAGCTGCTATTTTTTTTTCACGAGATATTGCACTCTACCTACTCGATAGTCTCGACTATGAGATTATCATATGATGCGATTAAGTCAGAGTTTCTTAACAGAATAAGATTGCCATTGTTTGGGCAAGGCGTGTAAAGACACATTAGCTGATTTGTCATTAAAACACGAGAAACTCTGGTGATGAATTCTAATTAAGAGAGCCTTGCATGAAGTTTTGTAACATAGGTGGTTGTAAATAAAATTGACTGAAGTGACACTGTACAAATTAAGTTCATTTATGAATTTCACTTCTTCGAAAAATTCACAGAACTTTCTGGCTGACCCAAAATCAAGCCAATACCGCAACTGTTAATTAATTAATTCTTGTGCAGGTTATGCGCCCATAGGATGATCCCTCTTTTTCAACGCGCAGCATGTGTACATTTCGTAAAGCATCGTCGCCTACTTTTGCGTTTCCTATCTTACTACCTTTATGTCGGTACTACTAAAATCAGATCATCGATGAAACAAGGATAACGATAGCAACAGTTTCTATTTTGCTCTTGGTTGCTTGAATACATTCCGCGTAACACTCTCGAAACTCGTTGCACACACAAACACTGCACAGTGAAATCGCTGACACCACGAAGTTGGTATGCAGACTAGTTAAGCATCTCAGCAAATATTGTCGATCCACAGCAAACCGGCTACGATCTATTTCGCGTCGGTGGGACAGGCTAGGGCAGAAAGCTAGAAAAAGTGGCGATCAATGGCGAAAATCTAAATAGGTCTGCTGGTGTCGGAGATTGCAGCGCGCAAAATGTCTTGTGCTATAGCGAATATGCTATAGTGAATCCTAATCTAGTTGATGCGTTTCGATTGACCAGTTCGACATTAGCGCAACAAAGCAAACTGCCAATGCGTATATTGCAGTTTGGCCAATCGCTTGAACGTAACGCCTCTGTGGCAGTCTTGGTTCTGGTTGGTCTGTCGCTGTTCGTCGTTGTACTTATTGTTGGTGGTTGTAATTTTTGTCGTTTTGTTTTCATCGGCATCGGCACCGTGTCTATGCTTGTCGTACGTGGTACCACTCTCGGCTCCGACCGAAACCCGATACGTAGAAGATTGATGTACTGTGCGCCACGATTGTAGTATGGAGAGGAGATCATAATGTTCGACATCAAGCTCGCTTTACATCAGTGCTTCCTTCACATGTTGTTGTTGTATTGTCAGACTGCTATTTTTGTTGAGTTTTTTTCTATAGGTAAGTCCTACCACTACAAGTTAGCACTGCAAACTGTAAGGTTTCTGAACGCCACAATATTCAATTTATTTTTGACGCAATTCCATTTTTAATTGACCAGTGCACACGTAGAGTTACAGTGTACGCCCTATACGTTAAAAATCTTTCAAGACGATACGAAAAGTAACTGGGATGAACTTCATAATATATATATATATATATATATATATATATATAAATATATATATATATGTAAGATGAGTTCCCCAGAGAGGATTAAACAGTGTTCGACAGGAGTGTCCCAATAGCTGGAATCAATACTTGACGTACTTTGAGTGATTACAAATATTGTCGTGACGCCCTGCACTATTTTGTTCTTCCTGTGGATCATTTTGCTCTTTTTGATGCGTATCTATATCAGTTTTTCTCTACTCCGTGGCTTGACTCTTTCCCTTTCTACTTATACATCTTCTCGTTCTTTCGTACAGTAATCCTTTTTCTTTGTGTTCTTCTTTCTCTCAGTTTGCCTTTCGCTTACCTCTAGCCCAAATGTGGTTACGTTTGTTCCAGGTTCTTCTGTTTTCAGATTCATTTATTTTTGCTTTTTCGACCCTCAATGTCTCTCCGTCCCCCTTATTCCTCTCTCGCTCTTGCTGCTCCTCTAACTGTCTCTGTCTGTCTCTAAGCATCTCTCTCTCTTAACTAGATGAGGATATAGATAAGAACAAACGAGTTGAGGAAAAGGATTAAGAATAGGAGCAGACGAAAAAGGAGACGGAGAAGAGAGCGTAGCAAAACGAGCAATAACAGACGAAAATGACGATGCACATGAGGAAGATGAGAAGAAAGAAAAACAAGCAGCAGAAGGGTAAAGGGACATAAGAACGAGGAGAAGAGATAGTGGGTGGGGAGGAAGAGGGAAACAAAGCAGAGAAGACGGATGACAAAACAGAAGACGATGAGATTTGCTGTTCTCGCGATCAGTCGTTGTCGTCGTGATCCACACTTGTAGTCGTCGAAGCAGAAAAGGTACAACTGCCGATCTGCCGCTATCGCAGTCCAGATAGCTCTGTTTGAGCGCTCCAAACGAATTTGGCGGTATTATATGGCGGTTAAACGTACGACGCGTACACAGTAACGTACTGTGCTAGCAGTCAACACGAAGTATATTCGTTGCAGTAGCATCAGTAAAAGTGCGGGCATATAATAGTCTTGAAGTAGTTAACTACCAGGCTACCGGGGTGTCGCCGATATATATATTTGGCCCTTTAAAGTAGGAAATGCACAGTTACTTCACCTGGTCACTTTAACTTGTCATTGACGCTGCTCAACTTTGTGTGGCGTAATTGCGCTTCTAACACAAAGTATGCAAATCCTCTTACCAGAGACCTAAACTCACGGTCCTTGAGGAGCACCTTTACAAGGTGTCAGGGGTTCTCAGTCTTAGAATCCGAAAGATTAGCTCTCGCTCGGAAAAGGCACAGCGCTCGTAGCGGTATTTTAAACCTCTTCTAGTCTGTTTGTTCTCCTAGTCCGCGGGAGAACTTCTCGCAGTTCTGTTGAGACTTTAGCAGCTCTTTTGCTGGCTAGCGCGCATGAGGTGTTCCTGTGAGAGCCCTATGCAGGATTTTGTCCATATACGTTATCTTGGGTGTGGGTGATACTGGGTGTCCTTCGTGGTGTATGTTTAGATTCGATGAGGGCCGCTTTATGCCGTTTAACATAATTGCGTCCGTTTATTGTGGAGTCAGTCAGATGCCTAACGTCTCGAGGTCTTGTCAAGTATCCGCCAAAGCTCCCTTGGTGAGTCACCTGGCAATTTACTCAAGAGAACAATTACTCAACTGTTCCCTTGAGTATATCTACGCCACGGGCGTTAACAGTCAGTACCAGGTTATCGGCGTAGGTGATGAGATAGACTTCTGGGGGATGCGAGAGTTCAAGTACTCTATCGTGAGTTATATTACATTGGGTTGGTCTCTACGGACCTCCTGGCATACCACGGCTGTAAGCGCATAGTCTTTGTGTTTGTAGGTAGACGCCCAGTCTTTTAGGTACGATGCTAGGATACGTCCTATGCAGAGAGATGCAAGTTTGTATACAAGGCTATTGTTAATTTTACGAAATAATGTTAAACGCGTTCCTGATTTCTAAAAGGATGGCCAGATATGCGGTCGGTTTGTTCTCGGCGCATTTGCTTCCGTCACCTATGTTTAGTACTTTACTAATGGTTGGGTGTGTAAAGTGACGGGCTTAAAAGCCATCCTAATTTTCTGATGGGGCCTACTTGTCTTATAGATCCGTTGTTACTCATCCGCTAATAATAAGCTCAACTGCTTTGGACAGACAGTAGAACATACGTATAGGGCGGTCAGCCGATAAGTCTCCTTGCGGTTAACCGGGTTTAGGTATAGGGGTTTAAAGAGCCGTTTTCCAATACTTAGGAAGCATGCACACTTTTCTACTATTTGACACGAGTCGAATTGCATGTCCAGCAGTTTTAATGCGACACTATAATCAGATCTGTACGCAAACGTAGCTTTAGATATAAGTGTATGCCGTTTGATAAAAGTGCGGTTGTCAGCTTTTTGCGGTTGTCAGTCGCAAAATAGTCATCCGTGCTTTTGGGTGAGCCTTTGAATTTAAATTCACGTTTGCTTACATAATTTGCAATTTGTTTCGCGTGTTTGCTAAGCGGAACGGAGTGATCACACGTTACCGATGTACTATCCTATTGATATCCTTCTGAATGAATGTAATTTTCTTCTCGTTCCAATTCTAGCGCCTCCTCTAACTTCTTTATTTACTTGTTTATCAGGGAGATGCAAACTTCATTGAAACATGCAATGAAATAAGAAAGAAACCTAATAAACTCAAAATCAGATTTTATATAGTTCAACTGTAGACTTTGATTTATTGCGTTGGCTTCACTGCCGATAACCGAAAATGTTGGCATGCGGTGACGAAAACAGAGTGGATTCACCATAATTTCTACCTCTGACACCGAGTCATCGTTACAAAGCAAAACGTTAAGCAAAATTCCTGTCATACACATGAGAACATCCTGTACCTTACGAGCTATCTGACTTACTGTCCGATTTCGTGATTGGTACAGAAATCCAGCCAAAAGTCCTCCTTTAACACTACATCTCTCGTGGATGGCGTACCGAGGGTTTCCGCGCAAATGTCCGGTTGGTTCAGGTCACCGAATATAATGCTACTATTCTGGGCGTTAACAACCTCGGTAACGTCTCCAGTCAAAGTCTTCAAACACTTGGAATTTCTATGGAACTGGAATGGAAATTCCATTAATTAATTCAGACGTTGTTCTCGTCGGCGCAAAGTATGCTGCCACCCCGCAAGAAATAAGTGCGTGGTATAGGTTCAGATGGTACGTCTAGAAACATCAACGCCAGCGCAGAGTAAATTTTTTCCTGATCAGATCGAGCATTTCCTCCCCATGTTTAGTAATATCCTCTCGGACACCTGCCATTTGCCTCCTTCGTTGAGCTCTGTAAAACTGAGTGTACCTTCTGACAGCCATGTCGTCTCTGTAATTTAAACAACGTGTATTTTCTTGTCTCAAAGGTAACATCAATGTAAATCATCAATAGCGCTGTATTTGACCAAAGAACGTACGTGCAGATAAATACGAATTGTAGCGAAGATGCTAGCGTGGCTCTGGCACATCAAGAATGAGTGGATCGGTCGGTTACAGGGCGTTTATTTGTGCGAGAAAGTCACGCCCGTCGAAAGAAGTGAAGTCAGTTGTGAAACAGGCTTATGAAGTGCGAGATCTCGGTGGCAGCATCCCACAAGTCGTCGCTGATAACGGTATTGTAGTTCACATCTGGCACCTCAACAAAGAACCGACAGTTCTCGATGTCCTCATGAGCTCTGAGTTTCTGTACAGCGATTGTATGCATCTCACCGAGGGCAATATGCGGTATCCTGATTCTTGTTCAGAATATCTTTTATTTTTGTTCGGAGTTTTGTTTGGGGTCTCCAGGTCTCTATGGGCGATTCATTGCTGCTTGTTTATTATTCATCATTCATTAAAGGCTCGGTTGGGTTGAAGTGGTTTGGACGCTTGTCGAGTTGATAGGCGAGCTCTCCTCCTATCCGAGGGATTTCTGAATCCACTGCAGTGCTATGCAGCTTTCTACTTTTTAAGGCGTTTATGTTTAACTCTTTTCTTTATATATACCGATATTTTTTCTTTATATATACCGATCTATTCCGTCTTTTTCTTCATATATACCGATCTACTCCGTCTTTTTTTCTTTATATATAGCGATTTCCGCAGATCATGCGATGGGGACTGTGCTAGCCCTCGCGTTACGTCGTCGCCGTCGTGGCATTTGAGCGCGTCAAGTTTTGCTCGGTGTTGAAGATCAATGGATGTTAGCAAGCTGCACCGAAGTGCATCCAGTTCTTGCAAGAAATGTCTTTTACACTGGTTTTCTTCCTATGCTCCTATGACATGTTTACAGTCTGGACAAACAAATTATTTGCTGCGTTTTTTGCCAGCCTGTCTGTCATTAAATGTTTTCCTTTTGATCGGTTTGCCAAAGCTCTTTTGCTGTTTAGCTGCTGTTTTCCAAACAACGAGAGTGCATCTGAAATCTCAATAGTCTCAATACTTCTTAACAAACTGCATCCGATTACATAAAACACATAGGTAAGCCTCCAAGGTTTTACACAGCAACACACGCAAAGAAAACACGAGTCAGAGTAGTGATTGGAAACTTATTTGGTCCATTTTTGAAATAATAAAATAACAAATCGTCACACGGTACGATAACCAGTCTATTGGCAGCAGTTAGTAAGTTGTGTAGCATGCAGGACGCTAGACACAGGGCATTTCATTTGTTTTGCAATGTTGTGCGAGAGAGATCTAAACATGTCTTGTGTTTACGTTGCTTAGCCAATATATATTTATATATATATATATATATATATATATATATATATATATATATATATATATATATTGTAAATATTCACCAGAAAGCAGGACCCTCTGTTCGATCAGAGTGCATTACACCAACACATACTGTGAATAACCTGTTTTCTTAGCGAGTAATTCGTCGTTATATATACAATCTGGAGGGATGGATTTATTATTCGCTTGACATGTATACTTAAATACACATATCACCCTTTTATAGCATACACGCTTACAGCGGCAGCATAGGCGAACATGTTGAGTTTATGTATGTTCCCCTACGGTCTTTATAGCAGTCTGGTCGCTGACCCCCTGAGTGGTATGTTTTTCCATTTATTCTCAATGAACATCATTGCTCAGAGAAAATTCGATCAACAGCAGGGATAGAAACGGCGACACTCCGTTAGATAACAAGCGTGACTAGCGCTCTAGCTTTATATATATAAATTTATATAGTTATATATATATATATATATATATGTTTGCCCATATCGTCTCCCGCAGAGGAGGCGTTATGGGTGGCTGGTGAACTAGCCGGCAACGACCAGCGTCAGAGCAACAGTGGGAGGAGACTGCTTTAATGGACGTGCACGCACAGCAAGCAGCAATGCCGAGATCTCATATCAAGCAGACGACAGACGGTCATTGACAGAGCTGGCAGGCATTCAGCCGCCAGCACCATCACCACCACCACCACCACACATCAGCTCATGGGCATGGCATGGCATGGCGGGGTAACCCCGAACCCGTCCTTTGTTGGGCGTGACGCGCTACCTCCAAGCGCCAGCTTGCTTTCGGGTGTAGCGCGTTTAACCCCAAACACTACGCAGTACCTCTCTGCAATGACAGGATAGCGGCGGCGGCGGCGGCGCATATACGACGTACTCTGCCATGATCGCTGACCGAACACCATCTCGATGATGGATTTGGCCAGGTCAGCCGTAGGCGAAACGATCAACTCATGTTGCGTGTTGCTCCTACTTTCTACTCGATCGGAACACGGCGGTCCGACAATAATAATAATAAGGGATATCATGGATGACCTTACGTCAATAAAAGACACAACGTGCCGTTTTTAGCGGCTCAGCATTCCCTTAGCGACGGATGGCCCTTCAAGCCCTGCCCGTTCGCGTCAACCTGGCACCACGTTGTATCCTAACTTTTTCCGCATGGTGTCGGCTATTAGGATAGAAAGCGCCCCCGTCTGTGAGCCGTCATAGCTCTGCCGAGTGCGGATGGGTGGCAGAACACGCAGATTCGGTAGAACGAGTATCTTCAACTGCCCACTACTGAGCTGAAGTGGTTCTGCCTTTTATTTTGGAGGCACCGGGAATATTCGTAATGTGTGCACCGCGAATTGTTTTCGGGATATCGCAAATAGTTACGGTCAACCGACTACTATAGGTGCCATGGGCTGACACGAAGTTGACTGATAACAGTAAATAGTTTATTCAACTCAATTGTAATAATAATAATAATAATAATATTCGCGAAGACGAATTTCTGAGGCAGCTGCTTTTACTGGCAGTTTGCAGAGGAAATGCCGCGTCGATATTAGGTGCGATGGGCTGAGAATATCTAGATGGTAACCATGAAATAACGAGGATACACATTCACACCTCACAATTGTATTGTCCTAACACATATTCATGATAATAATAATAAATAATAATAATAATAATAATAATAATAATAATAATAATAATAATAATAATAATAATAATAATAATAATAGTAATATCAATAATAACATTGATTAGCATGCAATATTATTTATCGCATTAGGGTCATATTGATAGTTATTACGCCGTACACCGCTGAAGTTGCGCCGCAGACGGACTGGCAAGCCCTGTACAGGAAGTCATTGCTGTCGAAGAAATGCCACGCAATTCCAAGCCTGGGCAGGTGGAAAGGAATACGGGTTTAGTGGATTTGTATGTCCCACACGAGTTGCTGACAGCTGGCAGCGATGTATGTGCACCACCTCAGTTCGCAAAACCTCCGATTGAAAGAAAATTTGCTGCTGCTGCTGCTACCACTACTTTACCGCGTAGCGGTGGCGGTTTGGACGGTTGAAGCGGTTTTAAAAGACGGAGGTGTTGCCATGCGTATGATCGAATCTGCCGACTCGGATAGGATTTGATATTTTCTTTTTTATTTGTTGTAAAATCGATTTGTTGTGCATTGCCCTACTGCAGTATTTCTATGCTCGAGAACGTCCAAAGATGTCCAGTATGAGCACTCGAAAAAAAGACAAACATAAAATCATGGCGTGAATAACGCCACCCGAAACCGTAAGGTTGTCGAAGGTGCCGTCGAGAGGAAGAACGACTCGCTGTATGGGATTAGGTCTTATTACTAGGAACAGTCAACGAGAGAAAGAGAGAGAGAGAGAGAATTATCTTATTCAGCGTTCGTTGTAGATAAGAAGATATCGAATAAGGGCGGAAGTCGGTAGGAGCTTTAGCCTTGTCTAGTTTGTGGATGAACGTTATGCCAGCCTATCTCTGAGAGGGTGCGATGGGACTAATAACTAAAATATTAAGAAGGCATGTAAGAAGGCGAACATTGAGTTTACATAGGTGTTTGAGACTTAATCCATCCGGCCCGACCGCTTTTCAGGAGCCGATTTTGTTGCCTGTAGGTCGATAAGGTGAGAAGATCAAATTCCTTATCGGAGAGCGATGTGTGCGGGGGTGTACCAATAGAAGTCTCCTAGCAGCCAACACTCTCAATCTCAATCAAGTGAGTTGGGCTATGCTTCGACCCATCCCCCTTACCACAACCCAACAAATCTTGAAGGAAAATCCTACATGGCTATACCGAGTGGAGTCACATTCTATATAGGGAGCTTGCGCTGAAAGATTTTAGCCCGGTATGTATTACTCTGCCGCTGAACTCAAACTCTATAGCGGGACACGCATTGACGTGCGCGAATATTGAGCCCTTTGTAAGATAGCCGGATAGTCAACTGTGTGGCATTTAACGCATCGCTGTGAGCAACACCGACTAGATACACGCACTATTGTCCTCATGAAGCTTAGTATTCAAGCACATCGTGTGATAGTAGCCGTGTACGCTGTACTTTGTAGGCAGCGAAATGTGCCCTGGATTGTTTCAGAAAGTCACTACAGAGACCGACGCGTGAGGCCTGAACTATGGGTAAACAACTCTTGGATCCTCCGTCACGACAACGCACAGGCGAACGCATAGCTACATTACTGATTTCGGATTATTTCATGGAAAAACCCAAAAAAAATATTGCCGCTACCGCCCTATTAGACGGAACTGGTTTCATGGTACTTTGTGCCGTTCCCACTAAAAAAAACATTGAAGCGACAACGTTTTGAGGCAATAAAGGAGACAAAGAAAAATTCGCAGAAGCAACTCAACTCAAATCCGAAAGGCACCCTTAAACATGCTTCAAAGAGTGGGAAGGAAGGTGGCATAAGTGCGTTGCAGTGAGCGGGCAACAAAAGCACTTTGGAAGAATTAATGAATATTTTATATTATAATTATGTATCAGAATTGTTCGATCCGCCCTCATTTTTCTAATACCAAAGTGATGAAGAGCCATAACTAACGACTACTGAACAAGATTTACTTCGCGAATGACACCGGCAATTCGCAAGTGCAAATTTGCACAAACTTATATATATATATATATATTTATATATATATATAGCACATGGGTGCTTCCCTAAGCATGTTGTAGCTATAGACAACATACTAGCCAGATTTGAACATTTAAAAAGTCTCTCTGCGCACATACGTTCTCATATCCTCCGTCAGCTGTGTAGCGCCTGTGACCTGTTTCCTGACCACGTGGAAGCAACAAGTAGCAATGTGCAATCCACATGGTTGTGCTGCACGCTCAAACCAGTTGATTAAATACTACCATACACGTGCAATTATATATATATATATATATATATATATATATATATATATAAATATATATATATATATATATATATATATATATATATATTTAACGGCGTGAAACTCCAGACGCAAGTCACATATTTGTTGTACAGCTTGCGCTATGGTATTTGTACCTGATTCTGCCTCCGTTGACTTGATATGCACTGCACGCTGTGCTCGATGTGCGTTGTTGCAAGTCGCGCATCTCACTAATCCGACAAGCACGGACGTGCACGGACATAACGTGTGCTAACGTGCACCGTTTTTTAGTTTCTTAGTTGGCTCGTCTCGAACAGCTTGTTTCGCTCGCTTGATCTCTGCCCCCCCGCTCCCCGCCCCGCCGCCCCGTCTCTCCTTCTAGGGTAGTAGACTGTGGCATAACTGGAGGCAAACAGAAGTTTTAGACGAATGTGAGTTCGGTTGTCATCGACGGGCGACGCGGTCGACGCCTCTGTTCACTGTCCACCTTCAATTGAGAATTTGAATTGATATCGCTTACGATTTACTGACGCGAAACTTTATCTCAGTATCTCTGTCTCTCTCTCTCTCTCTGGCTCTGAGTCTGCGGTCCGGAGTCCGGAAGGTGTGTCTGTGTACCGTCAGAGTAGATACAGGTCGGGACACGTTGCAGAGGATCGCTGTGCCGTTCTTTTGGACATCGCATTCACTGTGGTTAGCCTGGATCGGTGCTTCACCACCGTCGACCGTGTCATATGCGCCGGATATAGTGCTCGATGTCCAATGCGTAGTGAAGAGCCCTCGGGTCTTGTACCGCCAGGCCACCACCACCCCCACCGTCACCGTCACGGCCATAGAGTGTAACTATTGCCACTAACCAGATCGAGTTAGCTTCGTGTCATCGCTGTTGTGGTTGTGTATGATGTGCTCGCGTCTAATGTGGATCGTGAACGCTCGACAGCCACTGTGAACGACGGCGAAAGCCATGTGGTCTGATCATCTTCTACACGACACAATGGCTGCTGATGAAGGACGGGCAAAGTGGGACAATGCGGCTCTCAAACTGGCGCTCCAGCGGACGGTAAGCTTTCGGGGTGGCTCACCATATTTTCTGGCGAGGCAAAAGACCTCCGTATGACCAGCCCTAGTTAGTAATAGTAATTACGAAAAAAACGGACAACGTCACCAAACGAAAATTGCCTCGAGCAAGTTGTGAAAAATTTCGCCACAATATTAGCCCTCACAACAAGCCGACACTAGCTGATACGTAGGTAAGCCACAGACGTCAACGCTCAACCTTCTATGCGGAGTCTACGCATGGGCCGTTCATGCCGTACGTTAATTGACGCCCTGTCTGATTGACATTGTTTTCGATTGAATCCAATCTCTGACGCGCGTATCAATTCCACGTTATTAGTAGATTACATCCTTGGGATTTCCTGGTACAAACCTTGTATGCACGTACAGCTGTTTTTTACGTATATGCAGCAGCAGCAGTAATAGTAGCAATGGTAGCAGTAGTTGAATCTGACGCCAGGAAGTGCATAGTAAGGAAATCAGAGTTTTGATGAAAACGACGTCGTTAACTACCTTAAGCAGATTTTCAAGGTTCCATTTTAGCCTAGCTATGCGAACAAATGTGGTTTACAAAAGCATGCAGTAAATCAATCGCAATAGCGGCAGACGTATATGATTCGAATAAGAATACCGCCTGTGTGTTTGTTTGTTTGTTTTTGAAATATCGATGTCTACTCTAGCCTACTCTGGCTTCTGTAGTCATTTGACTTCGGCTAAAAAGCATTTTTCGTGTTTTGTTTCTCTCCGATTTTTTTATTCGTACTAGTTTTTCTATTCTGCAACATTTAAGCAGCTTGACTTGATTGGCAAATGGCTAAATCTCGAACGATCGCTTCGTTTGGGGGTCAGTGCTTTGTCAGTATCAACGAACTCGAATCTATGACTCTTCTGCTGGCTGAGACAGCGGTCGCCGATTCCACGATCTCCCCGGTAGTGATCTGAAGTATATAGTCTATAAAAATAAAGTATTTAGGGCCGAGTAGAGGCCTTTCTCAAAATGTATACATCTTGGGTTGACAAATTCAAATACAAAACATACAATACAACGTCAACGATAATCCTTACAACAAACCTATTATCGCGAGACTTGGCGTGTAGAAACGGGTCTCCTATAGCAACTAGTCTCTATTATTGCCTGGATGTGATGACCACGTTATACGAATTAAATACGGCATTGCCGTCCTAGTGAGACTATCACGGCTGCAATCAGGCGTGCAGACGCCCCTCTGCGATTCCTGCTGCTGCTGTTGCTGCTGCAGCTACCGCTGTGTGGGGCTGTCACCACGGTACTGCCCTCTTGGCAATATATCTCTGCTGGCTCACGCTTGATGCAAATGGAACAAATCATCTATCGTCTGAATGGTGGCGCCCGGTGCAAACACTTGATTGATGAGATTGGCGACGACGATCTCAAGCACGTCAGACTGACAACTCGCGTCAGACTGCTAATCCTCCTTGCATGACGCCCTGAGATCGCCCTTCGGCACACGTTGCCCTGAAACAAGGCGCCTCTGCCGTATCTCCGACCAGTCCGCCTTCTTGCGTGTTGTGCCTCTCTCGTGTGGTTTTACGCACCGCGCCTGCTTAGCGAGCAATCGACACCACAATCAGGCCAACCAGATCTGCTGTCGCAAGGTCGTCAGGTCGGTATAACAACGTAAGGCCGGATCTCGGACGTAAGCGAGACGGATTGCTAGCATCGCTCACAGATTGGGGCTGAGGGAAAGGCGCCGGGCGCAGAAGGGGTAAAATATACGATAACGAGAGAGATCCGAAAGAAATAAAATTTAGCAATGTACAAACAAAACAGCGATATATATATATATATATATATATATATATATATATATATATATATATTGTTTTTTGTTTCATGCAACTCGTCATGACGAAGAGCAAACCCAAATGGATGGACGCTCTCTGTGGTGCTTGAAAACACATAATTTCTGCAAATCTAAGGTCGTTTGAGCAATATTTCGTCCTCTATGTGAAGCAAACGCTCTGTCTGTCGGTCTCCCTGTAAAAGCAAATGACCATTTTGTACGCATCTTGGCGGACTGCGCACTCACTATGGAGATGATTCGGCTCAAACTGTGGTCCTAGCTGGTAAGGAAGTAAAGGTCATGCATATATTCCTGCAATCCCTCCTGTGGGCAGATCGGCATCCTTGATATATGTCGCACGACAACCATCACCTCGTATGCATGAACACTGAGTTTTAAGAATATTTTGCTTGGTTTTATTCGCAGAACTACGCTATATGTCACGGGGTGAGCGTCGATGATGAAGCGATCACTTTATTTCGGAGCAGAACGGCCAAGCCTAGATGCTACAAAGCGATGATTTGTTATTGCTACTGCTTTTGGCGCGTAGAATATTCACATTATATCGTATCTTGTCGCTATGCTAGTTTTTGCTGTTGTCTTTATGGTGCGTGCTGAGCTGCAAACAGTCTCGATTTTTATTCTAGAGTTTTAACAGGGCTCAAAGGGCAGGCAGCTTTTGTTGACCTGCCGCCGACTTGCGTAGTCTGGGCAAATATTTCGGCTGGCAACGAATCGAGTGTGGTTGCGGAGTTTCCCCGCTGCATTTCAATTACAGTCCCAGTCTGCTGCGTTGACTGCTGTTTAACTGCAGAGCTTACTACTACTACAGTTCTTCTCCGGTCTTTCGCTCGATGAGTAAGCCTCGACCCAATTTGCTGAAGGTCGTCGTAGGCTCCCGGGAGACTCCGACAACCTCGAAGGCTACCGTGCCCGAGAAGGTAGTGTCAGCTTACAGCTAGCCTTTCGCGGTTTCGTTTTGCTTCGTCTGATCTGCTAAGCCTGCGACCTTCGGCTAGGAAGGAGTGCCAACCTTGCCGCTATTGCACCTCTACCACATTGTAAATTAAAGTGATGGTTGATTACTGAATGACGCCGGGTATTCTAAATTATTTCCTACAGCTGCCCTAAAACTAGAATTATTCATATAGAGGAAAGCACTGCTAGTCTAGTGTTTTACTTGTTAATAGAACTAGTATCTTATAGAGGAGATGCACGCTTTTCGCAGCGTCTAGGCAAGCCCCTTTTATGTAGACAATGCTATTCGCCATTCAGGGCTACTAGCGTCGTTTAAACTAGCGTCGAATATATCTATGAGAATTGTGTGTGCTTTTATACTGTCACTTGATCGAATTATCTTGGGGAACTCTAGAAGAAAGGGCAGAACAACTTAGTATTGGAGATATAATATATCGATTACGAGTAAGCAAGATTAGAGAAGCACTTCTATTCTTGGACGAGCAGCTCTACTTTGGCGAATTCTGGTAGAGCACAAAAGGTCCTCCAAAGCCTAAGGTTAGAGTTTGTAGTGGATAATCGTGGGTAGGCGGCAATCTTCGCTTCTAGATATAATGATGTAATACCGTTTAACACTTTCAAACTGATTAGTTCAAATTCACTGGGCTGCCTGTACATATGGTGCCAAATATTATGGTTTATTAACACCTAGGCTGGGTAAAAACATATGGTGCTAATCTGCATCGTGAGATAAAACATAATATGTTCTTATACAATTATGTTTTTACATATTTTTTTTCTGGGAGAAGGGTTAATGCATTTACACACTGGCGCGACGGGCATAGCATGGCAGCCTACCCGCGTTGTGTGGGACTCGGCCCCGACGGCTGGATCTTGTTCCGTCGAGACCCTATATATATATATATATATATATATATATATATATATATATATATACTCAGATAAACTCCGGCAAAGCACTGCCTAAGGGCAGCGAGCCTAGCACCGCGGTCGCATTTACACGTTGTACTTCAATCGAGATTCTCTGCAGCAAAAATTCCCCCGCTTTTTTTCTTGCCATATATTTGTGCAATCTCTAGGATCTGGTCAAGAGTTGCAAACATTTTCCGAGAACACGCTTTATTTGCACGCACTTGCTCGCCTGGAACAATCGAAAAAACGGCTTTTGCAGGTGCCTTTTTTTTTAGGGTTGATCCGTATGGCGTTAGGTAAGGGGTTTTGGCAAATGGACGTCTAACAAAGAGTGACGAAAAATCGCACCAAAGGTTTGGTACTCCCGGCTCACCAGACAGGTTTCTTAACAGTGCCAGTAGCAAAGACTACTAAAGCGGTATGCAGAAGTGCCATGAGAGCTTTATAAAACGAATAGGGTATAACGACAGGTGGAACGTCTCAATGCACACGACCGGCTGCCGTGATATTAAAAGCCTGCTATGATAACGGTGACGATGATAGTATACGGGCGCATTTGTTTTTATTTGGCTCAACGCATTAAATAAAACGCATTAAATAAACGCATTAAATAATTGATTTTGCCTTCATTTTCACGCTTTACCATCAATACTAGCCTATGCCTATATGAGCTTAGATTATTTTATCCAGGAGTTACGAGTTTATATGCGTATAAAGAATATGTCAAAAAGTGTGTGTCGCTTTATACTGAAAATAGACTTGTATTTTGTAAACACCACTTCTTCGTCTTGGACTCCTTTACCCCATTGGGCTATTCAACAATATGAAACAATAATATTCCAAATGCATTTTTATGACAGTAAGAATTGCAAAGTTAAGTTAACAAAAATTATTTTGGAGAGAGAGAGAGAGAGGGAGCAAAGACAGTGTGAAGGCGACTGCCAGAAATGGACAAGATGCGCGGCTAAGCATAGCAGAATAGTTGCAGTAGCCTTTAAAAAGTGCGCAATTATATGTGTGGCCATTAGTTATCACCATTGAACATGCGGATGACCATCCTATAGACATACGCAGCATGCATCTTAATTACAACGCAATGAAGACTCTTGGCCAAACCATTTTTAAGTACATATCGACATGGGTAACATTACGTAGATAGACACATGTGCAACACTGCCTTAGAGGGAAATATTAAAAATGAACATTTCTTAGTATATATTAACGATACTACATACGTAAAGCAGACGTTCTCCAAATGTTATTGCATGCATGACAAAAGAGCCACCTAAAAGCTTGCTACAAAGATCCACCTAATAATACTACTTGATCAAGCGCGTCCAACTGTGTCCAATTACTGCAATTGAGCCAGCGCGATTCATGTCGCCCCTGTAACCAAGTTGTTGATTGGAACACTCTTTTATTCCGTAGGAAATAAAAGTGCATATGTATGTAGCTTAAGTCAGTTATGATTTTGTATTCAGATCATTATATGAAAAACGAAGTAGTCCTTATAGCTATCTGGCCAGCATCACCGGACATCACATACCACAGTTCACAGACTAAAGTGCGTCTATCACAGTTGCTGTTCAGTGGTTTATCACGCTCCTCGACACTCTCCAGTAATACAAATGAGCGACATGCACGGTTGTCGTTCGCGTCGGTGGTCGGATGAGGATGAAGCTCGGCTCGAGGTCGCCTGCAGTTCAAACAGAGCCTCAAAAAGTTCCTCATTTCTCATAACTCAAAGTCAAAGTTGTCGCATATCCGCCCTCGTGCAGAGTTCTGCTACGGAAAGATGCACTAAGGTGTGTCTGGGCAGCAACCCGCACCGCTTCTCAATTGCCTTTAGGAAACTCCGCTGCATAGTGGCAACCTGACATACTTTTTTTTCGTACTCTCATTTTTTTAAATATAACATACATATTTATTTAACATATATTCAGTACAAAACATGTCTCGACGCGCGCAGTGGGCATTAAGGCCTGTGGCACGGACGTCGAACGACATATTACCTCTTCCGTTTTGACATCCTAATCTAGAGCGATCTGAGTTTATTAAAACATTAGTATGCATGAGCTCGTGAGCTCAGTATTGTATATCGATGAACTCGTAGGCCGCTTCAATTGGTCGCCGCAAACAGCCACCCTAGAAACGTTTCGGCACGAGTATTGTCATGAAATGTCTCTAATCCCAGCAAATTGTGTTTTTTTTACCAGCTTCGACTAACCAGGCCTAAAAGGGATCTCGTGGTCCATATCGACATCTCGCCACTCGCTACATCTGTTTGCGGATTTCACTATTTAATATGTTAATCTGCTGGGTGTCATGAACCATTTATATTATGTGTATGTTTACATACTCAAACAGAATGCATTTTAATAAATGTTAAAATATATTAACTTCTCTGCTAGTCTACAAAACGGGCGTCGATGGGGTCATCCTGTACGGAATTAGTTTTCCGGATTGTATCGCGGACGTAAAAAAAGCGAATTTCTTTACGTTAGTATTTTTGATCATCAGTAGGTCCATGAAGTTTTACTTATTTAGTTTTTTATTTTTTGCTTCATTTGGGTGTTTTGAGAGCCCCAATTGACCTCAGATGATTGTATTAGCATTTGCATATATCAAGATTGATTAGCTTTCACTAAGATTTTAGACTTGTGGCGATACAGTGGAGTTCCCTGGTGCTTTAGTTCAAAAGTCAACAAAAATAGTTTCATAGCTGTTTTGCACAATATATTCACAGTTGCGTTTGCAGTCGAGCAAGTATATATATATATATATATATATATATATATATATATGTACAGGGTCATGTTTGATAAAGCCGTAGAACTCGTTGAAATGAGAATCTTCAAGTGGAATGTGGGCGACGGAATCTTTTGTTCGGGACTGACATAGAAAATTTTAATTTACCAATGTGACTGACTTTATATAGCTTTTGAAATGTGCAAATCCGAAAGAACGAGTTGTTCTTTGGAGAAACTGAATATACTAGCATATCGAAATTGATTAGCTTCCACTAAGATTTTGGTGTTGTGGGGATACTGTGGAGTTTTCCCTGGTGCTTTAATTCAACAAAGATAGATTTATACGAAAAAATGTACTACGCCACATTCGAAAAACTCTGCAATCATCTAGACTCCTTGTTTTGAACAATCGTTTTACAGTTGCATTTGCGGTGGAGCGGATAACATATGACTATGCATACATATCATATAGAAGTCATAGAACTCGTTGAAATAAGAATTTTCCCATTGTCCTACAATATCTTATTGTCAAATTCTCATAGGGCTAGATACATATCCCATTGTCCTATAATATTCCATTGTCAGATTCTCATAGAACCCCATGTTAATGGAACTAACGTTCCCGCCTCTGTTAACATTCTATTATGAGAATCGGACTATGGGGAGCGGGAGAAGACCCTTAGGATAATAATAGTAATAAGATTAATAATAATAATAATAATAATAATAATAATAATAATAATAATAATAATAATAATAATTTTTTCCGCATGATGTCAGCACTTAGAATCGGCGCTAGCGTCTGCGAGCCGTTTCAGTGCAAATTGTGCGGGGAGATGGTGGATTCCAGTGGCCTACACCCACTGAGTTGCCCGAAGAGCGCCGGTAGATCGTCCAGACATGCTGAACTAAACGGTGTGATCATAAGGTCCCTTAGGAAAGCCGGTATACCATCTACACTTGAACCGAGAGGTTTAGTGTCCGCTGGCGAAGAAAGACCTGATGGGGTGACCATTGCATTATGGCCACATGGAAAGTCCCTAGCTTAGGATGCAACGGTTTCGTGCACAACCGCGGCTTCCTACTTACACCATAGCTCTGTTGAGCCGGGGTGGGTAGCAAAGCACGCGGACGCCAGAAAACGATTTAAATATGCTGGACTGGGAACAAGATATATTTTTGTGCCTATTGCCATGGAGACACTAGGACCAATCAGCAAGGGAACCGAAGCATTTCTCAAAGATTTGAGTAAGCGAATTCAGGAGGTCACGAACGACCGAAGAGAGGGTCAATTCTTGAGGCAAGCGTTGTCTTTGGCCGTTTGCAGAGGGAACGCGGCATCTATTTTAGGCGCCATGGAGTGAACTAATCATTTAACAAAACATTGCAATAATACGTTCAGACCTCACAACTGTAACATTGTTTAACATGTAATAAATTATTATTATTATTATTATTATTATTATTATTATTATTATTATTATTATTATTATTATTATTATTATTATTATAAAAAATAATAATAATAATATCGAATCGAGTATCACGAATTAAGGCACAGATTTTGTTACCATAGATCCCCATGAAATGCGTATTTTCTTAAATCTGTTTGTTTTATCATCGTAATAGCAAAATGTCAATGTAATTAACGTAAAATATAAAAAATGAGGCATAACAGGATCTCGAATTTCAAAACGGTGTTTAGTACGACTATTTTTCTCTCGCTAGCCACGTTGGACTTTCAGACAAAGCATTATGTTTTTCCAAACATGCCGGTATTCTAATTTAGATTTTCCACTAAACAACTCGTTGTCTCGCATTCGCTCATTTAAAAAAATTTCGGGTAAACACCAATTTGTTACGTACCTAATCCCAATTCCTAAACAAAACATCTAATATTATTATTATTATTATTATTATTATTACATACATCCTTTTGATATTATTGAATTACTTTCGGTATTATCGAATTAATAGCAGCATCGTCGCCATAACCTAAATCCCGGCTCACCAGAAGCTCTCAGTAAAGGCAGCCTTCATACTGTTCAACCTGAAAGTGGCCTCGACATCATATGGTATCACATTAGATTAGAATTTAAAACATTTCTTTAAGAAGGTTGTTTTTAATTCTAGACCATCATCCGTTCCCTACGGGCTTGGAACTTAACCTAAGGCATATCTTCAATGCACCGAGGGCCGGACATGTTAAAATATCTAGGGTTTCCCCAACAGTCCTTGTAGCAGCATGGCCGCTGGCTCTCAGCGGTATGGTTTATCATTTATTCTCAATGAGCATCGCTCAAAGAAAATTCGATCAACAACAGGGATCGAATTGGCGACATCCCGGTAGATGACAACCATGACTAGCGCACTAGTCCCCTATCATTATCTGGCTATCCCCTATCATCTCATCACATTACTTCACATCACACACTGGGAACACCTATCCGCTCAGCAGCTTAGCGCTCTCTACACGGTAAACGCAACGTATTTTAAGAGAGTTCTGGGCCTCCCTAGTGACGCGCAAAATAGGCTAACTCATCTGTCGAGAACGACTCCGTTCATCAAGGATGTGGTAAACCGCTTTTAACTTCCGACTATCGCTTCACTGCGAGAGTTCCGCAGGCACTTCAAGCACAAGATGAGAAAAGTGGCGGGAGCGTTTTACAAAACACCGGCAGTGTTGGACAATATACAGATAGAATTGCTCCTCGAGCAACGTCACGTTTTCACCCGCTTCTCTGTCCATGGGTTCCACCACAAACTGTGTCATCTCACTGGGTTCCCTTCCGATGAGTTTTGCTGTACATTTTGCGGCCTTATTTGCACCAAGTATCATCATGAAACATGGCAATAAGCGCTAGCTATCTGGATTGGTGGACATTTTTCGGAGCTATATATATATATATACATCTAAATGATTGCCTCACCATGTTTTCTTTTCAGCACATCTTTTTGGCTTAAATAGTAGTTTTTGATTATTTTTTAACACATACGCCCAGACCATTTTTAGAACATCCACCGGCCAGTGGGAAGACCGGCTTGTTTTTTTTCTGTAGAAACTTGCTAAGAGCAGACTAATTATTGAGCTAACCACTTTTTAGGCTGACTCTTAGATAACATTTAACGTCCATGGGTTTGCTTTCGTATTACTTCGTACGACACTTAATTCTTGAGCTAGCAAATATTAAGCGGGCTACACACACTCACAGGTCATAACGACAATATGTCTATAAAAGCGAAAGGTACAGATGGAGAAAGCTAAAATCAGGCGAAAGTGAAACCGAGATAAGACGACACAACTACTGTTATACTCAACCGAACTTCCTCAGTGGCCCATGTCTAATTCTCCTAGTAGAGGGATCGTTTGTGATGACAGCAAGGCCTGCGTGTAACCTCTGCAGTGATACATGTTCGCAAAGGAATCCACTTAAAAATCACTTGTATTAAACGCGCAGTATATGCCGTCGTGTGACCAATTTAAGTTTGAATGCAAGGATATAATTATAGCCACTTTCTTTCTATAAACGTTGCGCACAGATGGCGTTTCAGTTAGGTCACATATTTACTAATAGATTCGTTTTTTTTTTAACGGGGTGGCTGTTTTATTAGTTTGAGCTAGGCTAACTCTGCACAGACCAATTGAAAATAATATAATTAAAGAGACGATTTTTTGTTGAACAACTGTGGCCAACCGCCGTCACAGTCTCTTATTTAACTTCTCAAGGACGCTCGCTCTTATTAAAGATCGAGTTGATCCCGAATGTTGCATATCCTGCCTACACACGTTAAAGTTCTCAATACAGTTCAGGGTCTTATACCTATGCAGTAAGCAGCATACACAAAGCATTAAGCGGCCCCATTTTTTGACGAGTCTGTCCTATCTAGTCAATGGCATTTCGCAATAGAGCACTGGTGGTTGCTCTTGTCTTAAACAAGACTGGTCACATGAGGCGCAGAAGATTTGCATATTTTAGTATTTGTATGCTTAAAATGTATTTTTTCAAACACTTAAACTTGGACCGTAAAATGTATATAAACTATTACACGTACTATTATAAAAGGTAGCTTCAAATGAGCAGGTGGTATAAGGCAAATGGTAAGTTAGTTGTGCGGCCTGTCCAATTGCCGTGACAGTGTGTCTGTGTAAAGACGTCATGGCGTTCCCATTTCAAAATTCGAATGTTGAGGAGCAGCGAGATTAGTGTTATCAGATTTCTGACTGAGGAAGGTATTTAATGGCCAATATTGGTAACTAGATCGTGGCTGCCTACGGAGGAGACTATGTGTTCAACAATTTAGTGAGAAAGTTCAGCAACTGCGTATGGGGCTAGCACTGCAACACCTGTTCCGCTAACATAAAGAGGCCACTTTTTTTTGGAGCTATCGTCACCTGTGACGAGGGTTGGTGCCACCTCTTTGAGCCAGAGACAATGCGGAACAGCATGCAATTAAAGGTAGTCGTCACCTCCTAAAAACAAATCAAAGGCGCTTCGACTCGGACAACTCTTGTCGCAAGGCTCTCTTCAGAGCCGCAACAATTCAGGGAATGAGGATTACTTCGAATCGTGAAACAATGGCATAGTTGTGCTCTGGCCTCGGGTTATTACTTTTGAATAAAGACTTTAATTATACCCATAGAGTCGTTTCGTATTTTTTTTGCTTGAACTTATATATATATATATATTTTTTATAGTTACAGTTTTATTTGCTTATATGCAAGAGGCAAAAAGTGTCTCTTTATGAACGTGTACACCGTCGTTATCTATATATATATATATATATATATATATATATACATACAATCCGTAAAAAATACAGCCACCTTTTGATATTTAAACTTTTTTTTTTACTTAACTTTTGTCACATTACACACTTTTAATTAATCCAGTCTTGTAAAGACTACAGTGGTAAATGCTCTAGAATAATAGCGGAGACTTCCATCGACATTTGGGGTTTCGGATTACGTTGAAACACGAGATATTTGACGCAGCTACATCGCGAATAAATTATACAGCCACTAGCAAGATACATGCTTTAGCGAGTGAATTAGGCGGAATAACGACGTTTGTGTTTATTTAAAGGCTCGATGAAGATAAAGGCAGACCTCCAACCAAATGTTTTTTCTGTGTTGAAACGATGGGCTTAGGCCGGCGCCTCACGAGTGACGAAAGTATAAATCAAGGCTTATAAGGACGTCGGCCTCTCTAACCGCGAAATCTCCCGTGGAATGGGGCGTTGTTCCCAAGTACTGAACAGCTTCGTGAACCGGGCGTTCAAATGCCATTTCGGAAGAAAGCAAGCGTGCATTTCTGAAGCAAGCGTCGAATTCTGCGCTCTCGGCAAGGGCAATTGTGGCGGCGACTCGTGTGCAAACGAACGTGTAAAAAGTATAAAACCTCCCCAGGACGACACATAGGCTCACGAGAAAAACACAAGAGGAAACCACGACTGTCCGCTGACCGCTGAAAGCTCGTCTTGACTTCGCCCACGATACGATGTCATGGACCACTGAGTGCCTACGATACAATGTCATTGACCACTGAGTGGCAAAAGATGCTCTTTTCGGATGAAAAAGGTTTAAATTTGATGAACCAAATGGATATAACTATTATTTCTACGATGTGCGCAAGTAAGAACGAATTTGGTCAAAATTTCTCTCAGGTGTCGGTTTGGTGGTGATCTGGGCCGTTGTCGGGTATCATACAAAGTCGTCGATTGTGTTTTTAGACGGTAATTTCAACCTCTCCGATTAAGGATTTGTAAAACTCGTTAGAAATTTATTTTCCAACAGCAATGGGTGGCGAAATGTTTTGCCTTATTTTGCCTAGTAGTGAACGTGAAAGCACTCAAGTGCGTTTTACCGAATTGACTGAACGGACATCGCTATATAAAATGTGTCATTGCGAGCGAACGAGTTCTTCGACGAAGAAACACATTACACCAACGTACTGCCGCAAAATGCTGCTTTATACGAAATATATCCAACATTAGATAATAGTTAGTGAGTACAATTTGCAACCATTGAGATCATGCGGTGCCTCATGTTAACGTTTTGCGAATACATCCAGCAAACATTGCTAACTGCGTTTGTGGGGCTTCCACGGCGTTATAGTGATAACTGCTGCGAATGTGACAAGAAGTGCCCCTCGTTATTACACATCAAGTTGCGGCGTTGTCTATTAGTGTGTGCTCAGCACCGGCGCTTCTACCCTATATTTCGATTCTTGGGCGCTGCGGAAGACGCTGCAATCTCGAAATCGTTGGTCTCCGTTTGCTAATTTTATGCGCTCACAGATTTTGGTTATTAGCTAGCCCGCCCAAGGCTCCACACGCCAAACAGATGAAAATCTAAGGGTCCCTGATGCCTAGGGGCATTTACTGACTAATACATTCTAGAAGGTGCTAAACATTCAGTCATGGTGATATCCCAGGCGAGTGGCCTACCGTATTCGAGGGTCGTTAGACTCAAATTGTAGAAGCGTTTGTCAACGTTTGAACACAGACTTTAGGATAGAATGTTTGCGGAAACACGGATAGAAAGAAAGCCTTAGGGCTTTCGCCGCCAGGACGTCATTTGGGGCAGTTAGTCGCAAGCATCAGCCCAGTGCAGTGAGAGCAGGAGACTGGCCGCGATATCTAGAAAGCATCACGACCGTGTCGAGAGTTAAGGCCAATCCGATTAGAAAAAAGGTTGTCAGGGCGAGGTGGGCCGATGAATTATAGCAGACGACTTGTGGAAAATTCAAACGATGCGGAGAACTGGCTTTGAACCGAGAGGTCTACAATCCGGCAGACCTTTTCGGGCGGCAGTTAACATCGAGGCTACTACAGCTGGATCTGCGGCCAAGGAATGTCTGGCCACCCTCTAGAAACGGGCAATTGAGCTTGACCGCAAACATGGTCTGGAAGGGCCAGGACTAAACGGGCTCAAAGGAATGAGCGGCTCCTATAGACTCAGGTCCTGGGGCAGGTCGATGTTCCGTAGTAAGTGAGTTACGCATGCTGCAGAGATATAAAATATATGTCGGAAGGGACAAGTTTCGGTGGGACTCGAGTACCCCAAATCTGTGTACTGCAGATACGCAGAATACGTTGGTCCAGCGCGAGTCCTGACGTTCTTTGCCATCAAGTGCATTCCGTACTATTGTATATATATATAATATATATATATATAGTAATCACTCACTTCGTGTAGAAGTAAGTGATTGCTTGTCAACGTGTGCTAAGCTAAGGTCTGGCTTTTCGACAAACAATATTAGGATTGCTTCTATGCACTTCTACAACTATTGACTCCATGAATTCGGTTGTTCCGCCCGGAGCGTTATTAAAAGCTTTTGCGGACGATGTGAATCTACAAAGAAAACTTCATATATTGTATAACAGATGGGGAATCGAGCAGCGCAATGCCCCAGAAAGCTTTAACTAAGTTTGTTGAATTGTCCGACTCCCTTTGACTCATGTCATCTGCACTTTGGCCATCATAATACTGGATATGAATGCACATTACGGAGTTAAGGATTTAAATAAAAGACACCTATACATCATTTTAAAACTGACAAACACCACACTTAGACACAGCTCACCCGTTACTGAGATTATGAAGGCCGAGCATTGTATCATCAATTGAATCATGCACTCTTTTGTTGAATAAACCCGAAAAGTATACAACTCTGTGTACAGCTATTCAAACAATATATTACGCATTTCCTCGTTGTCTTATGCCCTATTCTCTAAAAAAGAGGTACGCAAAACGTCGACTCCGCCTGAAGACCGGAATTCGAACCTTGTGGTCATCGTTCGTAAAGGAAACTGAGACTTGCTAGGTCCTGAAGCCACCCGATAGGAAGTGAACACCCTATGTACGCTGAAGATCTAGTAATTTCATAATAGCGGGAGGCTTGCTGAAAACGACGAATTGCGCGACAATTGGCTATCTTTAATATCTCCCGTACTTAGGTGTAATATTATTTACATATATAATAATAATAATAATAATAATAATAATAATAATAATAATAATAATAATAATAATAATAATAATAATAATAATAATAATAATAATAATAATAATAATATCTTTTTATGGCATACCGCAACCTTATATGCTGTCCATGAGCGCAGTATAGGGCCTCGTTAACCTAAAGATAGGCTCAATTGCAGCGTACGATATGCAGATCATATAACTTTTCCTCACAAGAAGCAACCCTGTGAGTCAATCGAAATGTTAGTTTTACGTCTGATATAAAGAGAAGGCTAGTTGCCCTGAAAGTACACCGCAATAGTTTCCATCGCCTTGTTTTTTTCTGATGGACCCACTTAACCCCACTCTTCGTTGAGGACCTCAGAAGGAGGGACGCCTTATGCCAAACGATCGCGTATGAAGAGCATTTGGCCATCCAAAAGCTCGAAAACGACAGCTCTACATGACTAAAGCAATTACATCCAATAGTTGAAAGAGGCGTTTATTACGTTGCGATAAACGATATCTGACCGGCAGATTGGCCGTATACGTTTTTTACAAAAACATATTTAAGGAAAGATTTTCACCAAGTACTATCGGAATGTAGGGTATGCAAACAGGAATGCGACGCTTACCACCTCCAACAATGCTCTGCGTTTATAATGTAGAACATCAAATCTTTTTTCAAGGTATGCTCCGCTAGAATAGCTGGGAACATGAATAAACTAGTCTTAACTGTAACTCAAGCAGGACCCAATAGTAGGGACAAAGGTACCCATAAAATGAGTCAAATGAGCAAAATGTTTATTTGGCATACTTCAAACTGATAGTATTAGAGCAATCTATCGTGTAACCGTGTTGCAATATTTCATACGAGCATTACTTTAACCGTGTACATAACCGATTGCAAGACTATCAATATATATTTACTATTGAATAGTGAATATTATTTTAATTAAATATCAACTCGTATCTTATATTTATTTAGGGTTGATATTCGTGTATAGAGCACTTATTCTACCGTACCAGGGTATAAAGACCGTACAAAGGAAGATAGACTATACCAAGGTAGATAGACCATATTAAGGCACTGCAGCGGTCTTCAGTAGAAAAACCTTACCAAACGAGGTACATGGAGTTTCCCGATGACTTTAGGGGCAGGATCTTGGGCTAGAAATTCCCCCGTAAAAGAGGTAAAATACAACTGTTCCGGATTTCAGATATTCTGCACCAAAACGCTCAACCGCTATCTTATATGCAACATATGGATTGCTTCCCGTTACTGGTTCCACTTGTTTAGGATATCTGTTCTGCTGATTAGTACCTGAATCCAGGAGATGATTAAAGGCAATCTTAAGGCAAATTTTTTTGTACTCTAAGGTCCTAGGAAATCTGTCCAGAAAGAGCTTGTGGCTGCTGTGAAAGCCGTGCGATGTTAAGCATCATAGATATTTAAGTTTTGTTGAGGAGGCAGGCTTGCTAGTCGTGCGCTCCCATATGGTTGCATCATATAACATGGTGCTATCTATTACCGATGGCAAGAAACTAAAGGCCGGTTGTTCCTCTAGTCTCGGTCGAGCTAGGCGGAGCCCGGGTTAGAGAAGGTTAGCCCAGTTCAACAATGTGCCCCAAATAGATGTTGCATTTCCTCATTCAATGTCGAGCGCCAGCCTCTGAAGAAAGAATTCGGATGCCGTTGAGCCTCCTGTTAACTGTTTAAGGCTCCTACCCACCCGCTGGATCAGCCTGAGTGTGAGGGGGCCTGGCCCCTCATTGTCTCAAACGCCGACTGACAAAATTGATGCGGACAACCAACGTTCGTTTACGTAACATGCTTGTTGGCCTGCACTCAGAGTGCATAACAGGCCATGATGAGCCAGCGGGTCCACAGTTTCACCACAACGATATGTGGGTCACAATTAGGTCAACAAAAAGCTGCAGTCCTGCCCCAGTACGCGTTGTCTCGTCGCCTTAAAAACTCTCAATCCACGAACAGAATAGGACATGTAAACAAACCCCTGCCCCTTGACTACAAACGACTCGAAGCCTGGCTTTAACAGCAATAGAGGAGGCTCTATCGATTAGGCTTGCTAATTGCTTTTCTTGCAAGGGGTTGCCCAACTGCTCTGGTTAGCCCTATCATTTGGGAGGGAGAGAGTCGATTGCAGACAATCTGTCATTCGGTCTTTAAGGTTAAACGTTACACGTGTACTGTTTAAGAGTGCCCCAAATCTGTGCGCAGCTTGAAGCTGAAAACCTGTGCGCAGCCTGATCTTGAAAACCGCCTAACAAGATTGGGGGCATTATTTGATCTCTTGCCACAGCCATCTACCCAAGATTTAGTGTGTCCTTCAAAATGTCTAAGCTAAGACCATTAAATAGCTGTGGGAGCTCCGACGATGCGGACAAATTGAAACCTCTGAGGAAGTATGTCAACCTCGTAGCTGAAAAGCGAGATGCGAAAAGAACATAACGACAGTAGGCCCCTAATTGGGTAAGAGCGCTTGTGGTAAAGTCCAGTCTGTCTTTGCAAGCATTTACAACAACATGGTGTTGACCGGACCTGACTGACCATAAGTCAGACTCATCTGGTGGAACAGTGAGATTGACCATGGGTTGAAAACTTGAAGTAAATGGTTATTTCAGTCGCTGTTGAAAGCGTTTTTAAAGTTCAGTTTGACCATCATGGACACTTTGCGCTATTGTAAAAATACACGGGCACAGTATATTACCATCTCTGTGGTCCCAGGGGTAGCAAATTCTAGCTGGTGTTGACTAAGAGTTGCTGCAATAGCATCTTTATTATCATGGCTGCCAATTGGCAAACGGCCGAGGAATCGGGTGTAAAGAACTTTTTGAACTCAGCAATTTTGAAATGTATGATTTTTTTTCGCTCCTACAGATGAGTGGTGAATAATGCAATGGGAAAAAGCCCTCTCTGAGCCCGTCAACTACTTTATAGATGCCGTAAGTTAGTCTTCCGCCCGTACAGCCTACTGCACCAGACAAGTCCTGTAACATACGCGCTCTGTAAAGTTCAGATCGACAGCTGAGCTTCTGCTAAAGCTCTTCATGGCATTCAGAGGGCAATGTGATTACCAAGGATGTGGGCATGAAGAGATGCCGAGAAGCATCTTGCTGTTTGGAACATAGAGCTTCTGTATTTTCGTGAACTGACGCTAGCGTAATCTGGGAGCACACCAACCTAGCAGCACCGGAGATCTCACCTTTCGGCAGCTCAACCCTCACGCGTCTAGGAAGGTCGCCGTCGCGTTGGACCACCGCTTCGGTCTTAATCTCTCGTGCGCTAGGTCACTGAGTCTTAATCCTCTTAAAAATTCGCACAGGTTCTTCCTAACCAGGGCCGACAGGCACTGAGTGTCCCTCCTAGCTCGAGAAAGTCGCGCCACGGCCAGAGCAAAGGAGAACAGAAAATACTAGGCGCAAAAGTACCTGGAGACATAAACTCCTCCGCAACAGTAGATCGCTCATCATTTGGATAAAAATGCGTAGCCGTTTGACGTGGCGCATGGTTGCCTTGATATCACCGAATAAAGTGTTAATATGACGGCCCTGTGTCACTGTGTGATCCAGGCTCACTTCTGGGCGAAAACTGATCACATTTGATCATCTAATGATCGTCATTACATGGGGGCTGTAGCTAACTGGCAAGCAATTTTTTTATCTCACAACCTACCCTCACTTCTCTATGCCGCGATAGGAGGTACTTTCGTAAAAAAAAAGTCTTATATATTATAGGGCTTTAATACGTGAGTAATGGCAACAAGCGAATGTACGAGCATTGAGTCTGTTCAACGCGCCCGTCGGAGTGTCTAGCGCTAAGATCATGCGTATCTTCTCGTCGGGCAACGTCAATAATGTGATCAGTTAACGCCCGATCTATGCTGGCTTACTACTATCAGTACTACGCGACGCCGGATTCTGCAGAGGTTGACGTGCTATAGGTGAGGTCATTTGACAGGGCGCCCGCTATTGAGGGAGGCGATTCGTGGCTTCGCGTGGTCCGGCTCGGATTAGCGGCATCCTCAACTAATACATCGTAACACGTTCAAAATGCACTTTGTTATACACCGTTTGTTTTACCGGATTAAATATTCGCCAAAACAGGAGAAGCCTTCAGTCAGCTCTATATTTTTCATGCGACCATCTACGCCCACATATATATATATATATATATATATATACATACATAAGGTATGAGTACGTGAGCATAGGTGTGTGAAGAGGTTAGGCGGAGATTGTGTTTATGGCAACGTAGCGATAACCATGGCCTCGTAGACGGCAGTAACACAGTAACAACAACAGCAGCCACAATAACAACGGCGACGACAACAACAACGGCAACAACAACGTCAACAACAACAACAACAACAACAACAACCACAACAACAATTCTTAGTGCCACCATCATCAATCGACACGCTTGCACTGGCAAGCTCGTGTCATGCACGGGCGTAATAGACGGCCTCCTGCGATTGCTTTCCTGGAATGGCGCAATTCTGAACATGATTCCGCATTGCCAAGGCAGACGAATTCACCGACGTGTCGTTGCTACGTCTCTTGACTCTCTGTTTAGGATCTAAAAGAGTACATCTACACAACTCACGGGAGTCTTAGATAGGGGTGCTGTTGTTCTAGCCACGCATATGTATACACCATACGTATGTTTGTGTCATCGAAAGAACTGTTTGACATTTGTAACCACGTAGTGTAACTAGCACAAGAAAACACGAAGTCTAAACGAAGACATTCGGGTAGACTCATCGACGTGTTCTATACGGTAGGATTCAAGAAGGTCTTGAATGCACTGCATGTAGTTAACTATAAACAATCATAACCCCGTAGTCAGTTGTCATTATAAACATGCCAATACGTGTCACAGAAATAAACGTAATTCGAGCCAATAGTCTCCGTCTGCTTGGCTGCTTCAGAAGTTCTGGCCGATTTGCAAGAAAGGGATTATACATTGAGCGTTTAGAAAAGCAAAGTTGCTTATATATTTGATGTCTTCACCCTGGTCACATAACTCTGCTTATCTTAGGATCTTGTCGGAATCTGCATTGTGGTGTTTTACATGAAAATGATTCGCTCGGGCAGTAGCAACGCGAATAGAAGATATGAGGATGTAACCTCGCGACGGGTGTGTGGGGCAGCATTTAAGTCAACTGCCATACGTTTGTAGGAGAATTGCCGCTACAATGCGTATGCTACATAGTTGCCAGCTCGATGGGTTAATGAAATATTCACCTTGAAGACCAAACATTCTAACATTCCAAGTACTGTAATAAGTACAGACGACGGAGACCTACAGTCTAGCAACAGGAAAGACGGCTGTCTAAGATCATCGAATTTTCGACGCTCTCACAGGACCCAACTATAGGTGGTTTGAATGTTTCTAAAGTGCCTGAGAGACTCCCTGGGTGACGGGTGTTTATTTCTTGCTTCTCGCTCTGTGCGGGAGCTACGTGTAAGATGACGTGTATGAATGTGTACGATAACAGCAGGGCTTTTGTGGCAGAGCATACATCGCCTTCGGCTACTTTTCTTTCAGCCATGTACATACTCCGTCGGGGGTAAAACCCTGGCAATCTTTAGCTGTCGACGGGCCTGCGTTAAAGCTTAAGCCCGTGTCTCTGGGCTGGCTGATGACGAATCGCTAGGCGAAGCATGAAGAGGAAAAGGCGTATTGGGCAAGGCAGTCGGTTTTGGTTGAATGGGTCGTGCGTATTGACTGCGTTGCGCTGCGGGGGGAGTTGTAAGCGGGTCACATATGCCCACTCCCCTTCATTATTATTATTAGAATTAGTATTATTATTATTATTATTACCATTGTGTGAACGTTTATAATGATTACTCGCTCGAGGACAGCGGGCAACAGCTACAGTTGTCCACAGAACGGTCCGCTCGCCAATCTCGTCACGTATCCTGCAAAACGGTGACGAGAGACTAAATATACGAGTACTTGGACTAGACTAGTAATGTCGGCAATATGTACATCAAACACACACACACACACACATACATATATACAAACATACATGTATCATACATGTGTACATACTACGTACGATATGTGCGCACATACAGACACACGAAATAGAGTACACGTCCACACGAACGTGCTGTTGTTGTTGTTGCTGTACATAAGGTTGTACCGTAATGCGTCGATATCCGTCCTTAGTCATCGTGGTGGGCTGGTGACGCGTTCAGCGTCGATCATGCTCCTTCGTGCCTGTTACCATTCGTCTGCTAAATACGTGACCACCTACAAACTTGACGTGTCTGCGTATTTGTGTTTATCTAGTTGTAGATTCTGTGTTGTGTTTGTGCGTGACGCTATGGACCAGGCCGTCCCTAAGTTTGACTTTTTCTCTCTCCCCCCCCCCCCCTCTCTCTCTCTGTGTCTCTTGATTTTGTTGTGACGCTATCATCGAACGTTGCAGGCGGTAAGCGACGAACTCTCGTCGCTGATCGGTACTCGGCTGCTGTCGTTGCTGTTGGTACCAGTCTCTCATCCGGCAAACGCCGAACGGTTGGCCCTGATCGCCTGCCTGGCGAACAAAAACATAGCCGTAGGCGTTGAGGGAAGCGCCGACGACGCGGACGACGCTGGCGGAGGTCGGGGGTCTGAAGGCGAAGTCGCGACCGAAGAGAGCGGCGACGACGACCGGCTGGTCTCGGAGGACGGCGAAGAACAACACGACTTTTCGCTGCCGTCGTCTGTGGACGATACCACGGACTCGCCTGACAAGCAAACCTCGTGCGCCCCCGCCGCCCATAGAGGGTTTCACGATGACGACTACGCTAAGGTGGCGTGTTGTTGTTATTGTTGTATATAATTATTATTATTCTTAGTATTATTATTATTATTATTATTATTATTATTATTATTATTATTATTATTATTATTATTATTATTATTATTATTATTATTATATTATTATTATTATTATTATTATTATTATTATTATTATTATTTTTTGTTGTTGATGTTGATGCCTACTCGACATGGGTCTAGTAGCGCGGATTCTCGGATCCTAATATCATCGAAAATTAATTTGGTACTCCTTCTCTTCCGACCACCTTGTAGAGCATCTGCTGTAGTGTTTGGAAGTTGGTCATGTTTTTCGAAAGAACATATTTTGTGTGTGTTCCGCTTACTCACGTACACGTTTGACGACACTTTGTCTGTTTGTCTGTGTGGTGCAAAAACGTTCTGTTCAGTGTGAAGTCCAAAGGCCATAGGTACAACGATACTCGAAAGTCAGTCGGCTGTCCTCTTTTGATTTGAAAGTAATTATCTAGTTATCGTTTGTTCGTGCACAATTCCTGTTATTACAAAGATTACAGATTTTGTAAGCCACCTGCATCTGGTAGCTTTGGCACTAGCTAGGTTGACGACTGCAGTTAATTAGGTCCACATTAAAATAGATGGTGTTTTTAGTGTGCTGTATATGCCTATATATGTTTATGTATATGTATATGGTAGTTCAACAAGTTCTTAAAATGAAAACCAAGAATTTTCCAAATCTTGTTTTTAATTCTTTCTTATTCGATATACTCCCCGAGAAGCTCAATACACTTTTCCCACCGAGATTTCAGAGCATTTATACCTCTTGAGTAGAATTCCGCGTCTTTAGACTGAAAATAGGCATTGACAGCAGCCTTAACCTCTTCATTGCTGGAAAAAACGCTTTCCACCGAGACTATTCTTCAAATGTCCGAAGAGGAAATAATCAGAGGGGGCCAGGTCTGGAGAATAGGAAGGTTGTTCAATAAGTTCGAACCTCAGTTGGGCCAGTTTTGCCGTTGCTTGCCGCGACTTGTGTGCGGGAGCATTGTCCTGGTGAAACAGGACAACCTTCTTCTGCAAAGCGGGCCGTTTCACGATGAGTTCTTGTTTCAGGCAGTCCAACAGTCTTGCATAATATTCTCCCGTGATCGTTTTACCGCTCTCAAGGTAGTCGACCAGAATTATTCCACGTTGGTCCCAAAAAACCGTAGCCATCATCTTTCCGGCCGATGCCGTTGTCCGCACCCTCTTCGAAGGTCCTTCACCAGGTGCACACCATTGACGAGATGCTTCTTGGGTCTCGGGAGTGTAGTGATGGACCCAGCTTTCATCGACGGTCACGAATCTGCGCCAAAAATCCGACGGATTTTTCGACATCTTGACCAAATTTCTCTGTGAAGCAGAAACACGCGCGTCTTTTTGGCCTTGGTTGAGCAAATGCGGCACCCATTTTGCTCTGAGCTTTTTCATCTTCAAGTTTTCGTGCAGGATGAAATGCACTCTACCCAAACTGATCTCCAAAGCCTCCGCTATCTCCCTAATGTTCACTCGCTTATCTGCGGCAACGATTTTCCGCACTTTTTCCACGTTTTCCTCATCAGTTGCCGTTTTTGGGCGTCCTGAACGTAGTTCATCCTCGGTGCTCCTGCGACCTCTTTTTAACTCATTAATCCAGTTGGAAACAGTGGCAAAACATGGCGCAGAGTCACCGTACACCTCGTCTAACTCAGTTTTCACTTGGGTCGCATTCCAACCTTTGAAATAAAAATGCTTGATAACCACTCGAAACTCTTTTTTTCTCCATTTTTCAAAATCACGCCGATACGTTGCACGGGAAAAGCGATCAAACGAAATCGCAACGGCCAATCACCGTAATATTTTGACTGCTAGCATTCGAAAAGTTGCCGTTTCCAATAGCGGTGAAAGCGCGCCAAAATTCGAATTCTGAAAAGCTCATTTAAAGAACTTGTTGAACTACCTGTATATATATATATATATATATATATATATATATATATACAGGAAGAAAGGAAAATAAAGGGAACCCGCACAATTGCTGATTGAGAGAAGTCGGAAACCACCCTAAGTGGTAATCGTCATATCATACGAATTTTCTTAGTGTTGTTTATTTTTATACAGTCATTTGGACCTGTACCAAACTAACAAAAATGAGCAAATCTTAGAAAAAATCGCTTCCAAAAAAGTTCTACTATGTGTCGCTTATGAACATTGCGAGAGAGTCGCCGGTCGTCTTCCGCACTCCCTCCTGTTTACACTTGTAGTTTCTGCTGCTACTGCTGCTCCTGCTAGAGTTGTTGTGTTGGTTTTTGTTATTATACTGTTGTTGTTGTTGTTGTTGTTGTTGTTGTGCTTAATCATTTGTTGTCTCCGTGTTAGTGACACTGTTCCTGTGCTTTTCGAACGCAGGTGTCGGAATGCATGGCTGTCGTGTCGCCACAGCTGTTACGAACGATGGCCTGGGAAGAAGAGAAGCGCTTACGTGAGGAGTGTCAAAGTCTTCTGACGGTCGCACGGAATCTCTTCACGCACCTCGGTAAGTCGGCCTCAGTCGAAGCTGCCACCAAACAAGCAGCATCCTACCTCCCTCGAACGGCGGGAGGCCTCATCATTCTATCTGGTCTCCCTGGTTGTCGTTTTCACGTATTCTTATATATATGAGCTTGTATTCGTTTGATCCGGTGTATACGCTCATGAGAAAACAATTGTTACATTATCATACTTAAGCAAATAAGGAAATATTGATATATATATATATATATATATATATATATATATATATATATATATATATATATATATATATATATATATATATATATATATATATATATATATATCTATATATATATATATATATTTATATATATATATATATATTTATATAGTGCATAATCTTTCCAAACTGGAAAATTGACGATGCTATGATAATCGATAGTAGACATATCGCCGTCGCTACTTCAACTGCTACATTGACTGCCTTCACCACCACCACCACTACTATAATAATAACACTAGCTTGATGGGTGCAACTGATACCGCGATGTAACAACATCGCTAATCCCCGAGTCGAACTCGCTGCATAACGTTCCGCTACGTAGTAACTAGTCGATCTAGCTGGTTATTTAGATTGGCTGATTCGGGCGTCTCCATGCGCCTGCGTCGCTTGGCAGACGCCAGCGAATGAAGCCGTGGAAGAAGAAGGCGAAAACGCCGTAACAGAGAGCGACGTCAGGAACGCGGAACGACGCGAAACTGCGACCACCAGACTAGACTGAGTGCGTGAGAGAGAGAGAGACTGGAAGGGAAACGACGAAAAGGAGAGAAATGGGGGGAGAGAGAGAGAGAAAGCATGAAAAATATAAACAGCAGCAAGCGAGAGAGGGAGATATATACAATATATATATATATATATATATATATATATATATATATATATATGCATAGAAAAAGAGGGAAAGCGATCTACGGGGAAGCATGCCAGATAATGCCAAGCATCAAGAAGCACAGCCAGATAGCCATCCAAACAGATAATCCGCCAGACAAACACAGAGGCAAACAAATGTACCGCTTCGCTTCGTCGCTCTATCTACCTATGTATAAGCGCCGCTCATAAATTGTTTGGCTGCGGTGGCAGCGACCGTACGCTGTATTGACGGATCAACTACTGGTTAGTTTGTGGCTCGTCGAGGCAAAGTCATGTCCCTGTCCTGTCATGCCATGTCATGTCGTCTGCTTGGTTCGGTCAGGAGGAAGGGGACCGAACACGAGCTGACGAGACTCACTCGATTGAGATTGAGAGAACAACGAGGCGAGGGCGGCTACAGAGAGCGAGAGAGAGAGAGAGAAAGGCAGGCTGCCTTCCTGTCTGTGTCCAGCCAGAAAGAGGCTGTGACGTCTATGATGAGTCACGAGACATACAAACGGGTCTGATCGGTCTGACGCTCGGTCGAACGAACGCGTCGGTGAGTCGATAATGGTGGTGGTGGTAAATAGCATGACGCTTAACTCTTCGTTACGCACAGACGGGCGAGCCAAACTCCTCGTCATCTCACGACCTCACGACCACGTCTGACGCGGCGGCGTGCCCACTCACTTAAACGACGAACGGATGAAAATTTGCGGACAGCACCAGCCATATTTAACTGCTGCTGCTGCTGTGGCTGCTACACTGCGTATACTACAAAATGATTGTGGGGTTTAGACAACTAGTGTTCAGCCGGTAGCTGTTTTCGGTCAACGTCACCCGTCTTCGACCACCAGCCATGAAACCCACCCGCCCTGAACATCAGCAAACCTAACCTTTTAAACCACGCTTTTCTGTTGTTGATGTCGTCGTCGTAGTCGTCGTCATCGTCATCATCATCATCGTTAAGAAACTGTTCGTGTATATATTTATGGAAAACCGGAACAAACAAGCGCTAGAAAAGCGAGCTAGAGAAAAGAAGCTTCGAGTAAAATAGCTTAGCTAAAAAGGCTGCGAGACATACATCGAGAGAGAGAGAGAGAGAAAGAAAGAAAATAGAATGTATGTAGCTGATAATGCATGGCGTGGCGAACAGGTCCCTGATATCACCCGAGACCGCATAGATTACTTTTCTTTGTCTTTTTCTTTGTTTTCTTTACTTTGGAAATTCTGCCGTCGCAACAGCAGCAGCAACAGCATCAGCGGTTTAGTTCGCAGGTCGAGCACAATCGAGCAAAGTAACTTGTTCGTCGCGTGCTGGGCCAGGTTGGTCTCCTCGTGCAAATGCTTACGCGACTACAGCAAATGGTTTAAGTTTAGCTTGTCTACTATGACAATAGAATAGCAACATAGTTGCTTTCAGAAAATCTTCTTTAATCGGGCCTGCTCGTTCGAGGGAGCGGTGAACCAGGCGGGGTAAATTTAAAGATGAGATGAGAAAGGCGATTAAGAACAAATCTAGGTAAGTTGATAGAGCATGATGAAACTGGTGATGGATTTGAACGTAAATTAGAAAAGAAAGATCACCGTCATCGTACTTGTTATTGTTATCCATGTTCTTACAGTTATTGCTGTCTATTTTTGGTCATATCACATTATTAAAACCGTAATATTTTGGCATTCGCCATTACTGTTGCTGCTGATATTCCTGCTTCTGTGTGTATGGCAATATATATGTATATATATATATATATATATATATATATATATATATATATATGTCACGTTTCCACATTTTCTAAAGTTCTGATATTTGTTCACTTATTTCCACTGAAGGTAGAGTCGGCTTGATTATTATGATGCATCGAATTATTCTTTAACATGTTCTGCAATTCGCGTCGGGATAAGCGCAGGCTTTCAGGGTCGCAGGTCATCTCAGTGGTTATATAGTTTTTAACAATCATCTATCGCGTTGTATTATGTTGACATATGTTAGCTGAAGCATCGGAGCACAACGATTCCGGTTTGGTGTCAGCCAGTTGAGGGTCAGTTATTTCGATTTGATTTCGAGCCATTTGAGATGGTTCTCAGCTCGTCTATCATGGACGTTGTCAAGACTAAAACGGATCCAAAACCGCCACGCGCTTTGAGCTCTCTCACGAAGAGTATCAGATAGCCAGGTGATTGTACAGATCATCTTTCAACCTTAAGATACCTCATGGATCCCCTAAACGCACAATGTTGGACGTTCTCTCTGCCACCACACGCTAGACCAAATGATTACTATTCAGCTATACAAATACCACTCCTATTAATTCACTTTGCGGATCTATCGACCTATTTTTGTAAAGTAGACCGATTTTGTCATTAGTAGACGGCCAACACACGAACACACAGGAAACGAACGAACAATGACACTCGCACTCTTGTTTCGTTGGAAGCTCGATCTGACAGACACTGCTCTGAAATGAGGTTCTCCGCTCGACGTTCATAGACGTCGTCATGACAAGAAAAAAACTCGATGAGCCGGATTAAGACGTACAGCGCTGTGGTCAGCGTCTCATCGCGCCAGCGGCTAACTAGTCAACGCTTAGCGTAATCTCTAAACTCGCCTAATTACCTATCCTCGGCTTATAATCAAGCAGCTAACTCGAATTATAGAGAACGAGAGAGAGAGAGAGAGTGTGTGTGCGTGAGAGAGAGAGCGAGAGAGAGACGAAATTGGGACTTCATGAGGTGTTTCGCTTATCGGTTGAATCGCCTGCATCGTTGTCGTTCTCGTCATCGCATTCAACTGATTTTGGGACGGAAAACATCTGATTGTCTGATTGCCCAATAGGGCAATCGAGGCCGGCCAGCCGCGAGTATCGATGACCTTACGGCCGTAACGGCAGATAGCAGCGAAACTAGCTGGCCACCGTCACAGGGAGGGTCGTGTTGAGCCTGCGATGAACTCGCCGCTTGTTCTCAACTATACAACTCTCGACCTCCGCACCCACTCTTGACCCGTCACCCCCGCCGTGACAACCTGCCACCCAAGCGTGATGTAATTGTCGAACAAGTGACGCTATATATATATATATATATATATATATGCTAAGATGTAAAGTATGCTTAAAGTTTTTGCAGTGTCAAGCTGACCCGGATGTACAAGCGTGTCTATCGTATATCGTAGTGGAGATTGCTGCGAACATCAACCCGCTGGTTTTACTGTGTGCCGTAGATATACGTCTTTGGTAGATGCCGCGGCCCTCGGTTAAAAGATCATATCAACAGCAATAATAATAATAATAATAATAATAATAATAATAACGATAGCAACAAGACAAGCAATAGCAGGAACAACAATAATTCGCAAGCAATAGCAAAAAACACTAACAACAACAACAACAATAACCAAAACTTTGCTGAAGCAATGAGATAGAAGAGCATAGATTGGCAACGCCTAAAATAGAGAAGATCAAGGAAGAGGCCAATCATTCAAAGACAGCCAGTTTTATCTTGGCTGTTTGCGGACAGATAGACGAAAACGACCTGCTCGCGGGGATGCGAGCACCGCCTCTTCTCGGCCTTAGAACAGCACCCGCGCGATAGCAAGAACATCAGAAACGATACTAGGCGAGCAAAATTGGAGGGGCTTACACCGCTAAACACTTGCTCCATTAGTCACCCAAACCTAATAGGTCGCTACAGGTGCGACGTGCTGTGTGAGATCGACAAGTATTCATTATAGCAGCAATTCGATTAGGAGAAAAAAAAAAGGGACGTGCTTGAGATCGTCCCCATCATCACCATCACCACCTCATCAACGAAACCGTAACATCATTTGTCGAAGTTAGTATCATGTTCTTTTTTTTTTTATCTCTTACCCGAATTTCGTAACCCGTGCTTGCCTAGCTGTGGCATCCGGTAGGTTGTTCCTGATTTGCCACAGAACGAGCGTTGTCGCCGTAAATATCTCGTAGTTACAACAACAATGACAAATAGTAATAACTGAAGTTACATTAGTTGTTCCAATAGTCATCATCGTAAACATAATGACTAATATTATTATTATTATTATTAATATTATTATTATTCCGATAGAGGGTGTCGTGGGAACTTCAGAGAGACAACGCCAAGATGATATTGAGTGATCACCACTCAAGCACTCAAGCCATATTAAATATATTATACGCCTGGAGGATATGTGACGTTTTCATTTATCTTATCCTTACTGTTACTTCTCGTGTATGAGCAAATAAACGCTTAACAAATCGTGTATACTTAATAATAAATAATCCATTTTTAAAACATAGTAACTGTAATACATGTACATAGTGGTAAACGCTTGTCATTCTGTTGTTTTATACGTATTCCAAGGTCACGTAAGTAATCAGTGCTAAAGTACGGAGGGAATAGTCGCTCTTGCAACAAAAAGGCTTGCAATGTAGCGGCAGCATAAGTACAACCAACGGCTGTGCCAGGCTAGGAGTCGCATCATTACCATCACCGGCATCGGCAGCCGCTAACCCAACTTTGCGACGGTAGGAGAAGAAGAAGGAGGAGATGGTGACACGACAGCTCCGCAACAGGCCCCGTCGTCAGCAGTAGCAAATGCCGAAGCAATACCATCAGAAGTCAGCGGAGCAGAGCTCCTTAATCGTTTCGAATATAGAGCAGCTCTGCGTATACCTTTTAGCCTACGGCGAGTGGCGTCAACTCATCAACTAAAAGTCCTAGCTGTGACGGCTGACGGCAGCAGCCATAGTCGGCCGAAACAAGTGGCGGTATCTGTACGCAGCTCCGGGAAATCTTGTTCCTCGGGCGTGGGGAAATCCTGTTCCTCGCTCGGGCGTGGGGAAATCTGGTTCCCCGGGCGTGGGGAAATCTTGATCCTCGGCTGTGGGGAAATCTGGTTCCTCGGGCGTGGGGAAATCTTATTCCTCGGGCGTGGGGAAATCTTGTTCCTCCGGCGTGGGGAAATCTTGTTCTTCGGGCGTGTGTCAAAAAGCGAAACCCTAGAGAGTTGTGTACCAAAAGGAAGTTTAGAAGGTAAAGTATTGGGCACATTGGGCAACACTAGGCCGGTCTCAAGTTCAAAGAACATCTGTTTTAGGAATTACAAAGACAGGTAAAAAAAATTGAGTATATACTGCATGTCTACGAATACTAGTAGATCACGGTTTATGTTGCTCAAGTTTTTTATTTGTAAAAATAATTTTTTATGAGCGATATATGATTATATAGAGCGGTACGAAATTACACACGTAATATGTTAATAATGAAAGGTTTTGTAGTTATATCCCGGTCTTTGAATTTTTTTATTTATGTTTTGTATACAATTATATATCTGTACCATCTTTTGTAGAGCTTTTTGCAGAACTTATAGTTACAATTAAATGATGGGTGTACACAACATATATTAAAGTAGTGATTTTTAGATAATGCGTTATTTAAAAGCATTATACCTATATATTGAATATATTGAACAGAATGAACCAACCACCGAAGCGGTAGGGAAGCATCAGGCAGCTGCCTCTATAATGCAGACGGCTCACGGCTTTCATATTTATCTCATCGTATTTTAACGAGCGATCAAATGCATAATGATTGGAAAGGCATGAAATATGAGCAAGCTGCTAAGAAACGCTGGGGACGGATTGTCGGGAAGGGCGCCCGCAAAGGAAATCTAAGGGGCTCTGATGATTTGGTGGGAGTATTTCGAAAAGCTGACGAGCAATACTTCGATTAGGAAAATACACCCAAGGGGGAATTTAGGGAATCCGGGGCTGCCGAAAAGCTAAAAGAACCATAAATAAAACATGATTACGCCAAGGGGACGACAAGGGGGCATCTCAGGCCCTGTTGGCCCTGAAGCCGTACACGGTAGGGTACGCGTGATATCAAGAGCATGTGCGAAACTAAGTGTACATGACCTCTAAGAGAGAGCCAAGCTGGCAAAATTCGTCGGCAGGCTTAGCTGAGCTCATGTCCCAGAAATGGCCGGATATACTGTAGAACATAAATGGCCAGCAATAAGTTTGTCACTCATGTAGGTCAACTGAACCTGGGCAAGGGGTCAGGGCCATTCTTGTTCGAGACGACTGTGCAACAAAGACAAGTTGGACGCTGCGGAACTTGCTGACCCAGTTCTCCGTCGCCACAAAGCCGGTAGCCCTGTAGGTAGGTAAAGTAGACACGGAAACTGCAGCTCTGCAGTTGCAGATATATGTGAAGCAAAAAGAAAACCGATACAAAACAACCTGCCTAACTACTTGTATTCGACGAGGCAAAAAGGCCAATCAAATTCACAAGCTTATAGATATCACCTGGCTGGAATGACTGGAAAACTTATCATGGGACCGCACAATAGGACAGGTAGGTACGAACAAATTGGCACTCCACTTACCGATAGGCCAAAAGCGTAGTGTCAGGAAAAGTATCGTCAGAGATCTACCTTTTGACTAAGCGAGTAGAGATGTTCAAAATGTGCCTACAAGGCAGAACAGAAGACTACTAGCGACTCTAAGAAATTCCACCGGAGTAGCAGCGGATGGTCGCACATCCATCGCCAGAAACTCCCCGACCGACCACGAACACAACCTGCCCCACCTATAGGAAACGCGTTACTGCGAGTACCACGACGACAGCAGCATGAAAAGGGGCCAACGCGCAGTAAGGGTAATGATAAGTACACAAACATTAATGACGGAAACAGGACATTGCCTCAGCCATCGAGATACGACGAGAACTACGATTGTTGACATCATGATGGCTAGTAAGCCTAGCGTATGCTTGTCATGGAATTGATGCAAAGAAAAGTAGCAATTGCAGCAGCGCCAACAACAACAACAACAATAACAATACCAGTCGCCAAAGCAACACCGCCAACAACAACAACAACAATAACAACAACAACAGCAACAACAGCAATAGCTAGCTACACACGGTCGGAAAACAACCACCTATCGTCGAAAGCTTTTGGTTACCCCGTAGTGTGTTTGATGCGCGGCGTGAATGGCGGGCTTTGAACGGTGCGGATACGTGGATGGAACAATGACGGTGTTATCATCCAGGTTGTCTGGTTGGTTCATCCTACTACTAAGGTTTGTACTTGTATGGTGGTGCCAGTAGTGGAAATGGTTTCGTCAGCCCCAATGTCGTTTGTGGTTGCTGTTGTTGTCGTTGTTGCTGCTGCTGTTTTGGTTGTTGTTGTTGCTGTTCTGGTTGTTGTTGATGTTGTTGTTGTTGTTGTTGTTGTTGCTGTTCTGCTTGTTGTTGTTATTATTGTTGTTGTTGCGGTTATCGTATCGCCATCATCGCCACTGTGGGGAAAGATCACATTGTGCGTGAATCACAGATCCATTCCATGAACTACTATGATGACGCCCGCGCGCGATATTGTTGTCGTGGGTGGTGGTAGCAGATGCTGCTGCTGCTGCGATAAGACCACCACCGTCGGCCTCGCTTTTGCCATAGATGCCGTGGATGTGGCCAACGATAACGGAGAAGGTGAAACGACTACGTCAACGAGAATACAACAGCAACAGCAAGAACAGCAGCAACAACAATCACGATGATGCTAACGGTGCTGATGCTGATGGCGATGATGATGATGATGATGATGATGATAGTGACCCTAGTTGAGCAGCTAGCGTGTCTATCGAATGATTAGGCGCATGGTCTCTAGCAGACTCCAGCATCTCTCTCTCCATCCGACACAAAAACGACACAGACTGCTGCAGTGATTAGGCAGTCCCGCCGTCAGCGCGCATCAAAAAGTTTCCCCTACATCTGAACGCTCCCTTTTGTTGAAGTGTCGATGATTAGTTCACAATGACGACAACAGAATCTACAACAACGACAACAGAAATAATCAGAATCTACAACAACGACAACAGAATCTACAACAACGACAGCCGAATCTACAACAACGACAACAGAATCTACAACAACGACAACCGAATCTACAACAACGACAACAGAATCTACAACAACGACAACAGAATCTACAACAACGCCAACAGAATCTACAACAACGACAACAGAATCTACAACAACGGATATGCTATTTAATAGAGTGGTAGAGGTCGTAGTCTTCTCAAAGCCGCACTTGGTGTTAATCAGTGTATTTTTCGTGTCATTTGAGCCAATCTCCGTTATTAGCGTCATTGTTTTACTATTGTGTTATTGATGTTGGTGCTGACGTTACCGTTACATTACTATCGTTGCTGCCGCTGCTCGCCGACAGGCTGCGTGAGATCGCAAATGCAATACTAAGCACCTATTGGAAGCACGACGTATGCATACTCTGACGCACCAAGGCCGTCGTGTCCTTGGTACGGCAAGGCGGTCTGGCAGGAATCGGGTCGATTCCTGTCGGTCCTTTGTTAACTCACATGGAAACGAACGCTTTCGCAGCTTTCGCACTCGCATACATACACAAAGAAAAAGTTTTCTGTTTTTGTTTCTAGCGGCGCGCATACAAGAGAGAAAAAAGGGCAGATAGAGTGTATGTACAATGGCAAACAGGATTTAACCGGGCAACTACTGTATAATAAGCAGTTTACTGCCCTCCGAGAGAGAAGAGACGCGTATTTTCCATATCACGGCGGAAAGCACAACTGGGCATTTAATCCGGCTCTCACTACACAGTCGTCACCACAGTCGCACATAAATAATAATCTGGTCATTCACAGCAGCATGCAGTTAACCGCAGCGCGCTTGTGTCACAATTCGTAATCGTTGAATATCGCGCGAAGTTCCTCATATATTGTCATCGTGTGTTGCATACGCCGTACACCACCTGCCTACGCGGCATAGACGGTTCGCCTCGGTGTTAATCTGTTCCACGCGTATACGAAACGTATTCAAAAACAAAAACGAACTGTATATGTACTGCGCTGAATAAATTCTTCTTATTAGCTTTAGCGTCTGATAAGCATTTACTAGTTTTCGTCTTGCGTTAAGCAGCGAGCTAAGACGATGCGGCGCTGAAGTCGCGCTGCAACATTTATAGCTCCGCTGCATTAGGCGGCCAACGAGCCCAAGTTGTCTGGGTTTCCCTGTTCTTCATTAAGAGGTCCCGCCCACTATAATACGCCTTTATTGCTGTGCCTATAAATCCCATATATATATATATATATATATATATATATATATATATATATATATATATATATATAGGGTGTAGGGCATACAGAGCGGTTTCAATGCTAGCGCTCTTGATTACGGTTAGAACGATACCGTGGAACAACCTGACAATCAGCGAAAGAGCGGGACGACGACGACGACGACGATGTGTCGCCTAAGCCGAAACAGGCCAAGGAGAACAGCCACCAGAGATAGCAACCGGATGAAAGTGCTGCGGAATACATAAGTCGCCGATAGACCTCAACTCGAAGAAGTACGCCTGGTAACTGATATCAGCGAGTACTCACAGAGAGAACTCACACGAAGCTGACCTGACCTTTCACTTCGCACAAGTGCTGATAGGTTAGAAGTGCTCCTCCGAGGAGTACCTGCCTATACAGGATCGGGAAGTCACATAGTGTGACCTGCATTCTCTGTCATACTGATGAGCGCGATTATGTGACATGCTCAAGCGTTGCCGACGATACGAAGAGATATGTATGAGGCGACTTTGTTGCCGGCTTGACTCCGGGGCCTTCTCGCTGCAAAGAGTATCGCCACGTGCATCGCAGGTCTAAAGTATTGCTAAGGCTGTCTCGGCCAACCAGCACAATATATATATATATATATATATATATAACCTACGTTTGCGGAGGAACCAGTCAGCCCATGAAATAACCGATCGTACCGGCTTGTTCGGTGGAAATTTCGAATGGCATCAGACGCAAGGTAGCAAAAGGCAAATAGCCAGGTTAAGGAGAGTTATAAAAAGCCGATGTGTTGTTACGTCTTACGTTAAAGCTTTTACGTGCAAAACCGTAAAATTTTGTAACTACGACCAAAATTTCACGACTTAAGGACCATTCTCAGGCAATAGCAAATTCAGTGCCCATCATTTACAAAAGTGATGGTGCTGCGTTACGTAGTTGCCGAGTAACTAAGCTTTTTCGACAGCCACATCGAAGAAGCGAAAGCCTGCTTACTTGCATAGGGTGTATGAGAAATTTAGGCGCATATTTTGTGGTTTGGTCGAGTCCGGCAAGAAAATATTTCTTACAAATAGAAGGAGGGAGAGAAAACGTCTTGGTAAAATTTTGTGGTTCGGAACGTGAAAGCTTCAACGTAAAAGATAACAACTATGGCTGTCGAAAAAGCTTAGTTACTCGACAACTACGTAACGCAGCACTATCACTTTGGTACGACAATTATGGGCTTCAAATTTGCCATTATCTGAGAATGGTCTTTTAGCTGTGAATTTGTGTGGTGGTGATTTCAAAATTGTACGGTTCTGCACGTAAAAGCTTTAACGTAATACATAACGGCCTATCGATTTTTTATATCTTTCCATAACTTGTATATTTGCCTTTTGCGAGCTTGCGTCTGGTGTCATTCAGATTATGCAAACGTTTCCGCCGAATACGCCGGTATGATCGGGTCCTTCTTACGTTAACCGTTGGTTCTCCCGCAAACGTAGATGTTGCGCAACTAGGAGACCAAAAGGCAGAATAACCACTTTTGTAAATTTCATCCCCACTCCTAAATAAGACGTGTCCGCCCCCTCCTTCCATTGGGAAAAATTAATTTCTTGCCGAGTTCTACTAAACCTTAGAATAAGTACATACGGTTATGGAAGACCCTGTATATATGTATACTATTTTTGACCCACACCTCTTGCATATGTCAAGAAGTGTCGCTTTTAAACTGTTGTGTCGCGCCAGCATTCACGAAGCCGTCACTCTTTCATTTTCGTATATAATGATAATTGAGATCAATTAACCCCAGAAATTGGTCGTATGACGACTCACAATGCAATATGTTCTATCTGCACATTATGAAACTACGTTGTTAATCAATCACACAATTATTTAATGTAGACTTCGTTGTACTGACGTCATGCACATATCGTGGGTTCCTGCTCGCCGTCTTTTTCCATCGGCTGGATATGAGAGCGGTTGCATCGGTATAGCTGCGACATGCGTACTCCATATTAGTATGTTTTTCTCTGAATGTGTTTGTATGACTCCAAGACAATTGTGTGCACAATGAGATTGTGCCCAGTGCAAAGTCATCGACAAGGATTCGTTCCCGGGGCGAGTTCAAATGCAAGTGCAAGCGTTGTCGACGCGCTCGTTGCCTAGCCCAACATTCGTTTATGAGAAAACATGATTTCATTCTCTCAACATGTTAAGTGTGTATCTGACAAAGTAAAACTGACTCGGTGCGATCATATCAATGCAATGCCGAACAGTGGAGATTATTTTGATTCTGAAAATGCTTATGGCAACTTTCAGGTCCACGTCTGTGACATCCCCAATGATGGCTGACGTAGCCTTGCTCTGCAATTTTTCAATATGTCTTCTGCTGTATGAGAGCCGCGGTGTGAGAGTTACTCTTAATTAACGAATTGGCTGACGAGCTCAAAGCAGGTACCGGCAATCGTTATCTGGTGCTCTGCGGCAGCATACCGAACTGTCCCGAGTAGACTTTTGTTTTTGAGTTGTTGATTGTAAGGCCGTTTGCGTCGTAATATGATATATAAGGCGCTCGCAAAATAAAAGCAGCATAAATACAAGAGGATGCGTGGCTTGTGGCACTATCTTGTTGCAATCAGAGTGCACTTGCATCGATTACGTCTGAATTCTGCCAATGATAGTTAAACATTATGCTGCGATAACGCTTGCCATTCTCCATGAGGTGAAAACTAGTATCCAATTCGTCTAGATTCTTTGGACCGGAGGCTTCTTCCCTTTTAACGTTCTACGTTGGATATGACAGTCCTACCCAGATCTGCATGCGGAGAGAGCAGATATCCCGAAAAAGACAGGGCTGACCGTAGACACTTTTTGAAGGAGACAGCTAATTAATTGGACACACTATATATACACATACAGCAGGCGGCAAAAGTCATGCAATAAATGTTTATGGCTCATTCAAAGTATTATAGCTCATTTACGTACGCCAGGCCCGCCTGTATGACCCTCTTTTAATCACACACTTTCTTAAGAGCTTGATCGCTCTATGCAGTGTTGGACGCAGGTAGGTTTCATCAAGTTCATCCCATGCCTGCTGAATGGCTTGCTTGAGTTGCTCAAGATGTTGGCCGTGTGTGCGTCTAGTCTTGGCCTTTAAGATGCCTCGCAGTTAACTGCGTTCAGGCCCGAACTTCCTGGAGGGCCGCAAGCCTTGTCAATAGATTCTGAATGCTGCAATGCGAGTTACTTGCTGGAATATCCAGTGATCTCCACCGAAGTGACCCCGGCTCAATGCAGAAAGTCTTTCTTGAGGACCCTCGATTTATACACTATGGCCGACACAGTTAGTGGACGATCGAGTAAAAAAATCTATGGCATTAACTTATTAGAGAGATCACGAGTTGTTTTGGCCGTGTTCATAGCCGCTCTGCTCACGCTAAACGAATTCGAATCTAGTTGTTCTCATAGATGAGTGCTACGATCGCCAACAGCGAGATTCAACTGTCTAACGAGCGCGCAAACCACTGTGGACTCCAACAAAAAGCTTGGCTTGACCTATGCCGCACCGAGACTCCGAGAAAAGACTCCAAAATCCCTCGTCATATTAGCAGTCCGAAGTGTTGACCCATTGAGTAAGTAGTTTAGCTCGAAGAAGCCGTGCTCTAAAACGAGACACTTAGAAACGAAAAGCCCCCAAGCCGTTGCCAATACCGGCCACCGGCTGCGGCTGACACCGTCCACAGCGGAATGCAGTGCTGTCCGGCGCGCCACATATTTTGAGATCGTCTGCGTACAAACGCTCGATGGTATATAGAGTTTTCTGCCTAAAACAAATTGTGTACAAAAGCGGAAAGACGCAGCTCCCCTGCGGCACGCAGAACGGTACTGGGCGTGGCATGCTTAAAGAGCTGCCTGACTTGACTCGACTTGGAAAAGCCGGTTACGCAAAAACTCTGCGTACCATTCGCAGGTCTGGTGCGTATGGCCGTGAGCCGATCTTAGTTTGTTTACCACAATGATCGACAATGATTGTTGGAAGCACTTTTCTTCTCTATCAAAATAGTTTCAATAGTAATGTTTTGTTAGCGCTTATTTAACGGCCAGTCGTGTGTCATCTCTAGTAATTGCGTACACGCAGATTGACAAATGAGACACAACACCATGTTGTGCCGTATCGAATAACTTGTTTGCGGTGGTCATAGTACTGACGACGTGTCGCGGTGAATTATTTATGCATAGACGTCGTCGGTGGTGCGTTGGCGACTGGTAGAGAAAAGACCGCAGTTATATATATATATATATATATATATATATATTTATATTTATATATATATATATATATATATATATATATAATATTCGAGCATCCGAATAAGTGGTGCAAATTTAAGGTTATCGGCGTTACTCCTACTACTACAAATCAACCGACTTCGACATGGCTCCCGTCTCCCATACTAAAAGGGTGCACGCGTTTATATTGTAGGCTGAACAACAGCCAGATTACTTATTCGTCGTACACAACCGCGATGAAGCAGATCTCGCTCGATATCTATCAGCCAAGAGAGAGAGTAAAAAATAAACCGTCAAAGCAACAAACAGAGTTTACTATAGATCAGTGTTTACTAATGCAAAAATAACTCTCGCTGCGTAGTGAAGTCTTTACTGAACGCTGCGAACGCTTACACTGAACGAGCCAAATGCTGCAGCAACCACCTAACACTACTGACCCTGCTGCCAGCCGAACAACTGCTGTGACTCTGGCCATTTCAATTAGCTAATTGCTACCCAAATCGATGAGATTTCGTCACAAGCGGTTCACTTGTCAGTTGCAGCTGTACTGTACTTCGTGCGACCGCAGTAGCAGTGGCATTAATGAACGCCATTAGTGCAGGAATACTGAGGCCAACTGAGGCATTGCTCTTCCGCGGTTGGTCACTTCGAGTGTAGAAAAAGTACAGTTAAAATATATGCATATGTATACATACACACACTAATAGATATATAAAAGCTTGGTTGTATATATAAAGCTTGGTTGTATATATAAAAGATATATAAAAGGTTGGTCGTCTAGACTAGCTAGAGACGGGACTAGGGTGCAGGAGGCAGCATGGTATCTACCGCAAGGTAGTTTACAGCGTTGACACACACACGAGTCCGAGGGATCATGACACCCAGCTGTCGCGCACAGCACGTGGTGGAAACCATGCACGGCGAACCTAGTCACCACATGGCGGTTAGATCGGCTCGGCCCTTTCCATGCCTGGTTTTGCATCGCTCCTGTGCTAAAGAAATCCGCATCAATTTCCGCAAACTTGCACTCCCACGTTTTGAGAACGTTGACGTAGTTGGAAGATGAGGGCAAGTCGAAACGTCGTTTTAGCTCCTCGACGAATAGGGGGGTGTCCGTGAGGAGATAGACAAGTCGATTTCGGGCTGAACGATGGAGGCCCAGGACACGCTTGAAGTAAGCTGCTTTCAGACTATTTAGATGCTCAAGGCTGGCTGGGGTGAGATCGTTCCATATTATTTCGATGCCGTAGGCGGCCATTGGAGCAATCTTTAGATCGAACAGTCTCAGTGCCGTTAGGATGGGCAGCAGCTGCGGCTTTCTAATTGTAGTCATTGCTACTAGCGCCTTTCTGCATCTTTCCTTGATATGCTGCAGGAAACATCGGCCGTTCGACGTGAGAAGCAGTCCCAAGTAGGGAAACCTACTAACGTAGGGAAGGTCAAAACCGACCAAACGAAGTCCATCGTTAGCAGCTAATCGCCCGCCTCTTCTAAGCTTCATGGCCACTGTCTTCGTCAGATTTACAGTTAGTCTAAGCTCAGATGTGGCCGCGTGAAGTCTGGCTACGGCCTGTTGAACCTGAAAGCGACTCTTCCCATAGATGACGAGATCATCTGCGTACAAGATCACCTCTACCAGATTTCTTAGACCCCGAATTTTCGCGGGTAGGTCCTATATAAGGACTGAGAAAAGTAACGGACTCAAGTTGTCGCCCTGCGCCACGCCCGTAGTCTGGAGAAAAGGGGGCAATTTGGACACACCGTCCAAATTTACTACCGTACTTTTTCTACACAACATGTGCGACATGTGCTTTCTCAACATGTGCGATAATAAATCTGACAAGTGACACTTCGAGTGAATGAAGCCTGCCTCATTTGGGTTTCAGTTGGGTGGTTGGCTGCCCACACAATGATGTCAGCTGCCAACCAAAGAAGCTGCCAGTACGACGTTCGATTTATGTTCGATTAAAATCCACATATTATGGGTGTTACCGTCAGTACTCGTGCTCAAAACGTATGCCCTTGAACATGCTAGAAGGACGCGGCGCTGCGCCGCTAAATAAAAAAACGTTCAAAACCTAACTATGAGATGTGCTTATCGACTGTGCATGCAGCACGGATGCCCAGCTTCGGTCTTAGCTTTGCAGAGACCAAAATGGATGTCATGTAGCCTAAGATTACCGGCGCACTATAAGTGAGCCAAATATCAGAAGTGCTCACATAAGCCGGCCAATATGTCTACGTATTAGAAGCGGTTTGCAAATGCACGAGTTGATATACCAGAAATCGAGAACCTTTACAACATAGTAGTTCTCACTAGACATCGTGTTTGAATAAACGACGGATTCGCTTTTTTGCATCACAGATTAGTATATATATATATATATATATATATATATATATATATAATAGTTGAAAAACCCTTTCATTCAAATATCGGATTATTACGCCAATAAATATAGAAAGTCCATTTGTCTTTACTTTGATCGCTTGAGACAAGTTGTCTTGTTGAAGCGGTCACAATTTTTCCTACTGAATCGTATTCACATTTTCTACGACGCTATCCTCTGGAATACACATAGCTCAAATGTTATTGCAAGTTGTTGGCAAATATTAACAAAAAAATTGCGTCTGCCTCCGACGCTGGTGTAGTTACCGCGGAAACGTGCTTGTGCACTAACCGAAAGTTTGATCGATCCATTTCACGCGAAAATTACCTGAAAAACTACCAAAAACAGTGGTAGCAGTAATTCAAAGTACCCAACAATCTATTTAAATGACTGAATGAAACGTCGCTTTATTCATGATTGCATGCACGTATATACTCAAAAGTAAACAGCCCCCGTACTAAGGAAGTTGCCCAGGGTCAACATCAGAGAACGTGAGCTCGTTGCATCTAAATGAATAATAGGAAATAATAGCTATAATGGTATATTATTATTATAATCATTCAAACGTTATTGTTTTGATAATATTTTTGTACTTAACATTTTTATAGAGATGTTGTATATATATATATATATATATATATATATATATATATATATATGCTGCCTGTTTAAAGCTCCTACTTTGTCTTCACACAGATCTGCTGTGTCAGATTAATAAGACACTCATTATTACTATTATTATTATTATTATTATTATTATTATTGCTATTATTTCGTTCAAGACTCTCTCTCTCTCGCCCTCTAAGAGTGTTGCTTTAGCGGCCATTTCTGTGGCGACCTCCGTCTCGTGCATACAGACAGATCTGCTCGAGTGCGGAGGAGAAATGAGATCTATTTTAATTTATCCTAAATGGCGCCAGTTGGACGTCGAGACACACGTCAGCGTCAACAGCTCCCTGACTGGTCGACCGACCGACTAGCCACGAACGCGGTCGAGAGGTCACTAGACGTGCAGGGTTGTCAGTCTCGCAAGGTATCAATCGAATTAGGCGGCGGCGGACAGGCGACGGGGTCAGATCGGGACGTCGGGACGTTGTGGTCATTCCATGGGCTGCCCTAGGCTTTTTGCTCTCTTGTTCTCACCCTCCACTCTCTGTCTGAGTATGCTCGGTCGGCTACCCTCCACTCTCTGTCTGAGTATGCTCGGTCGGCTATGTCTCGTTAGCTCTCGTCGGGCAGACACAGACAGCTGACAGCGTCCGACAACCGCCCCTGGTGCCCCAACCGCCCCTGTTGCTACGGCCGCTCTCCAAACGGAAAACTAAAGAGTAGTTTAGTAAGATTAAGGGGTAAGGAGTAGTAGACTAACATTTAATGTCCGACGTTCCCCGTTTTGTTCCTCTATTTATGTCGTCGTCTCACCTTGGTCTCACCGCTGTGCGGCTGGTGCGCGTCTATGAAGTCAAAAATCATTCGAGTGCAGATGGTCGGTCGCCTACTGCACTCCGTCATTCGACATTCGGTGTATTTTCGTTTGTAATAATAATAATAATTCGTTTTTAGGAATTTTTATTTCTCACAATTTTGATGAATGAACTGTTGTTATCAGTCAATCGCGTGTCAACCCATGGCACATATTAGAAGCTGCGCTCCCTCTATAATCAGTCCAAACTGTACAAACGTAGTGATTACGGGCGACCGACGCGCTATATCAGTCAAAAACTTCGTGGTACGGACCGAACTTATCGGATAGTGTCTCCAAAGCAATAGACACGAAGTGGTAGCTCCTTGAGTGCTCGACATAATTTATTTATTTTTTTTCAGATTATTTGTGTTATTATTATTATTGGTAGTAACACTTGAAAGGTCTACGCGTATGACCTGATCTCGCGTAACGTCGGCCGAACATCTCAGCACGTTCGCCTGTAATTGAGACCTTTCCTCAAGATACGACAAGCGTCTGTAACCGATTCCAACAAAAGTTCTTCTTGTTCACAAAGATTTTTCGTCCTCCTACTAAATCTTAGGTATATATTATTTACGGTACAGACATACGACAGTATATCTATCGTTCTACATCGTTAGGCATCTGGCTTCTCCAAGCCTTGGCGTCCGGAACCCGCCAGCGATAGACTGTCAGAACTACTCAAGCTCCAACAACCATACCTGGGTTTATGAGCGTCTTCGCGTCCGAAACCTGCATGATGTCTGCTACACAACCTGCAGAGTTTACAGAACTAGTATGTTCCTAGGCTAATGTGCTCTAGGATGCTGGCGGATCAAAAGCGGGTTAGCCGTTACTATGACAAGCATTTTGTTCTAATAGTATAGTTACATATAATGATCGCGATCATCTTTCCTACAGAATGCTTGCCTTCATGAATTCGACGCCCAAGACTTACCGACGACGATGATATTAACCTTTGGTCGAATGTGGTCGGAATCACCATGGTGGTCGGTGGTCTTGGTTTAGCGGTGCCAGCGAACAAGGACAGCGGCCGCCACCAGCTGCAGCAGCAGCAAAAAATGGTACCGAAAAAGACCAACCTATTCTCGATTGCTCTGTATCGCTTGGCAGCATGACGCGACATCATAACGTAACATAAACAGCAACTTCCTGTAACAAAAACGATAACAAAATCATTAGCAACCACAACAACAACAAGCACGCTGTTGTTATCTAGATGAGGTGTGTCGCAACAGGGATTCAATCCCTGTGGGTAATCTAATTTTCTTAGAGCGATGCCCATAATCGAATAGATGAAACCAATCCCTGTTGTTAATCGAATTTTCTTAAGGCGATGCTCATTAAGAACAGATTCAGAACCCCGCTGACAGTCTGCCGCCGTGCCACCGATGCTGCTGCTGCTGTCGCCATAAGAAGGGCTATTGGCTGAATACCTTAACAGACATCTATCTCAACATGTCCGGCTCTCTTCGACCCAATGCAGCATATAAAATGTTTGTGAGTTTGAATAAAGACACCTTTAAAAAACCAGGACAACAACAACAAGTGCAACAACAGCAGCAGCAACAACAACAACAACAACAACAACAACAACAACAACAACAACAACAACAACAACAACAACAACAACAACAACAACAACAACAACAACAACAACAACAACAACAACAACAACAACAACAACAACAACAACAACAACAACAACAACAACAACAACAACGACGACGACGACGACGACGACGACGACGGGGGCTGAAATTAACAACAACGGCGGGAATAGCGACCGCGACGGGGACCACACGACGTTTGCCTTCATGAATGGAAGGAAACGTTGAAGGGTCGCAGCTACGGCGTATTGCAGTATAGCCAATGTTGATAAGAATGGTTCACGTTTATCTCTGGCATTGTTCCTGTTATCAGCATGAACCAGAGCCGCCACCGCCACAGAAGCAGCAGCAGTACCACTAGCACCAGCAGCATTGCTAGCAACAATAACAACAACGACGACGACATCAACAACAACAACAGCAACCACAACAACAGCAGCAGCAAAACCGCAATAATCAGCAGCTCATAGAGATGTCAGGCATATTCGTGGCTTAACTGTGTACGTCTGTGTGTGTGTGTGTTTGTGTGTATATTGTGAACTAAGTATACATGTGCACTTAGGAGAGTACGTCGACTTACTATCATCAGTATCATCATTATCATAATAATAATCATGCTTCGTGCGTACTGTCACATGTAGCGATAGCAACGACACCAGTGTACCCCGTATCAGCAATAGCAGCAACAACAATAACGACAACAATAGCTACTACTGTCACTACAATTCATAATTACTACGACAACTAAGCACTAATTTGTACTGGCTGCCTAACAGTAATACTAATCTGACTACTACTACAACTACTACTACCACTATTACTACTGCTACGACGACGACGACGACGACGACGACCACTCGTTCCTCTCTACTCGCTCGTTGTTGGATGACTTGAGCGATTGTGACGCTCGTGCGTACAAATATCGTGCAAGTAGTGGTGTTCTAGACGAAATGGAAACATAGAAGAAAAGCGACGCCAGCTTTCCGCTGCCGCAGGAAGAAGCGGGTTGACCCCTGATACCATCGTGATGCTGTTGCTGTTGCTGCTGCTGCTGCTGATGATGATGACGATAAACGTGCTGCTGACAGTAATCGTGATGATTGCGCATGCGGCGACGACAACAACAACAACCACGACAACAACAGCAACAACAACAACCACGACAACAACCGCAACAACAACAACAACAACAACAACAACAGCAGCAACAGCAACAACAACAACAGCAACATCAACAGCAACAACAACAACAGCAACAACGACAACAACAACAACAACAACAACAACAACAACAACAACAACAACAACAACAACAACGACGACAACAACAACAACGACAAAGATTTGGCCATGGTCTAATCGCGCGCCAGGTTTAGCGACGCACTACCTCGTCGATTTGACGTCGTACCCTTTCTCTCTCTCTCTCTTCCTTTCACGCAATATTCCTCTCTCTCTCCCTTTCACCCAATATTCCTCTCTCTCTCTCCCCCCCTTTCACGCAAATTTCCTCTCTCTCTCTCTCGCCCCTCTTTCTTTATCGACCTTATCCATCTATTTGTCTATTTTGCTCTCGCTCTCGTACGCTCGCTGGTTCTCCTCTTTCTTTTTTTCGGCCTTGTTGTTTTGGCAATGCGCACGCTTGTCACGTAACGCGCGCAGCTATATCTCGATAGACAGCTACAACTCGACTTGACACCTTTGACGCGTCAGGAGGGGGAAAAAGGAAAAGTGGCACACAGACACACAAAGTAGCAGAAGAAGGAGAACAGCAGAGGAAGATGAACAAGCGATGAAAGAGGGACATAGGGGGAGGAGGGGGAGGAGGGGGAGGAGGGAGGTAGAGAGGGGAGAGAGGAAAGGTATGAGAATAAAGAAGGGAAGATCAAACATAAGCTAACGACCTGTCTCGATAAAGACGACCACAACATCAACAACGGAGGTAAATATCAACAACAGGAGCAGCAGCAGCAGCAACAACAACGGAAACATGATTCGCAATAGGAACAGCAACAGCAACAACAACAACAACAACAACAACAACGACAACAACAACAACAACAACAACAACAGGAACGCTAACACCGTCGCCGTCGCCGCCGCTAACAACAAAAGAAACAGCGCCTAAACGCAATCCTTTCCGGTACAAATCTCCTTGGCGTCTCCGTTCCTGTGACCCACCGGAACAGCATCTTAAGCGGGAAGTACTGTTCATGTTTGAGAGAAGAAATGTGTTACCATATATATATGTATATCTTTTTTTTTTTTTTCCGGAAGGCTAATGCCCGTGTACGTTTTTTCATAGCTAATTATTCATCCACTCCGACATTTACCTTGTCTAAATTGGAAACCGTGCCAACCAATTTGAGAGTGGCCGGTCTGGGTCTCGAACCCAGTCCTCCCGAATGCAAGGCAAAGGCTTTGCCACTAAGCCATCTTGCTCGGTATATATATATATATATATATAATTATCCCTACTTTGCTACTTGTTCCAGGATCCAATGCGTCTCACGCTCTTATTACGACGTTTCGTGAAACGTCTCCGGACTTATTACGAAATGTTGCATTTTTATGTGGCGGCCGTCTTAAGTCAGCGGCAGTGACGGCTTGTGACAACGTGAAATGATCCAGATCCAGCACGGAGTCTAAGCACAACCCAAGTACGCCACCACCCATCAAAGTGTATCGTCATTCGTTATCGAATGCGTTTGCTTGTACTCCTCATCCTCCTTGTGACATGTTCGAATGCGTGTGCTTACCTCTCTTCCTCCTTCTCCTCGTGACATGTTCGAACATGAGGGAACGAAAGATGATCCCACCCGGGGGGACCCCGAGGTCTCACCCGGGCTCGAATCTGCTGCGATCGGGCCTGCACTCCAGAAGAAGCCGTACAGGGCAGTCAGTATTGTGCGCCGATCTTGCAGATGCAGCAGTGGCAGCCGCAGTTACCCGGTGGTTACTGCGGCCGTCAGTTGCCATGAGCCGCCACTGAAACATCAACAGAAACCGCATGATTGCAGTGAAACCGACTAGAGGCAAATGATGGACGGGTAGAGACATCGAGACGAGATGAGAAGAGACCAACCACGATGCCAACTTCGTCGCCAGCGCTGATGATGGTGATGACGATAATGATGATGACAACATCGAGGTTGATGATGACAACATTGAAGCTGTTGATGATGATGATAACGATGATGATGCATGCGTACGATAATGACAAAGAGGCCTGACAGAACGAATCATCATTTATTTATTCGCTGACTCGTCTGTTAGGCGGGTTATTCGTCTTTCCGTCTGCGCGTTTGTCTGTCTATCTGTCTTTGTATGGATGGCCGCTCACTTGCTGGCGTTGCATCACCATTGGTCAGGCAAATCGCGTTGTTGTTGTTGTCGTCGTCGTCGTCGTCGGCGGCGTCGCTAAAAGCTCACTTATATTGACCGCCATTGCAGCAAGCGTGGCGGCGCCACGATTTTTCACGAGTGACAGACAACAGTAACAACAACAGCAACAACAACAACAACAACCAAAGCGACAACGATGACAGCGATTGTTGTCGTTGTTGTTGATATTGCTGTTGTCGTCGTCGTTGTTTTGCTGTAGTTGTTGTTGTTATTGTTGTTGTTGTTGTCAATCAGTCAGTAAGCTACGAATATCGCATCGTTTGCAGGTCGGACGACCGTTTTGGAATGTCATCTTTCTGCGTCGTTGACATTACTTGTTTTTCTTCTTCTTCTTCTTTTTCGTATATTGTTATTATTAGTACTACTATTGTTATTAGGTCCGGTCTATACACACATACCCACATGTTACTGAGCTCCGCGCTCTATTCAGCCGATTCTGGTAGAGGTGAGCGTGTGTTGTTCAGAAGGGTTGTCTGCGTTAGTGAATTTTTTCTTACCGAAAAGGGATCCCGACTCGATAGCGCTATTATTTTTTTTGGATAGTAAAATAAAGTGATGTTACGCGCTGTCACCACAATAGAAGGCTGGATGGGAACTGCCTCTCAACGGCAAGGAGTTGCCTCTTGTTTGCGAGTTGTTTAAAACGGCGTGCAATCGTACTGCAATGCTGTGGTTGTTTTGGTCATCATTGTGGCCGAGACTTAATGGCACAGGCCGATTACAAACGAAGCTGGGCTTTTTACGGTTAAAGTAAGAAGAAAAATCATTGCACTTCTAAATTGTAATGAACATTGTTTGACAGTAAAGATGACCGCACACAGGAAAACTCCTTCGCATCAAACTAGCTGGTAGCATGGCTGCGTAACTCCGCACAGGCTCACCGAAAGTCACTTATGATGAACAGTTAACAACAACGCAGCTCGCACAGTGTAATGGCCAAAACGAGGCACAGGGCTACACACCGTTACAAAGGCAAGCTATCAAGCCTATAAGAAGGCCATGCCGAGCACCTAGTTAAGGAAGTTGAACAAACGCGGTACACCATGAGCTTCTGCAGAAGCAGGAAACAGTTAGCAGTAAAAACTTCTTTTAGCAGCATCTCGATTGTTTGAGGCAAGGCGTCGAAACATACAGAGCGTTTAGAGAGTAATTAAAAACCATCTTGACAATTTCCTTTTCTCTAAAGAAAACTACAAACTCTAAGGAATTTAAATGTTTTCATTGTACGCAGCGTTGGACGAAAATTAGCGAATAATATAGCGTATACGTCATTGAAGGAAGTAACATTGTGCGCTCGATTAAAAAAATTGAAAAAAAATGCTTTAAATAATGCATATCTCGTTCGGATTTTTACCGGAACAACTTTCTGACTGACCTAGTTCTAATATATGTATCATTATACAGGGATCCCATTTGGAAATTGTGGTAATTTGTTGCCAAATGAGCGACCATTTACTTTCTATGCTGTAGATAAGGAAACGTTGTTCACGTTGAAATCAACTGCGCACCTGCTGCCCCAGAAAAAACTAGTTGAACGATTCGTTGCCATTTTATCTACAACCTGACAATGGCCCGCTCACTAGAACTATTAAATAGTTCTACTATATATATATATATATATATATTATCTGTGGGCTTCCTTTTATATGCTACAACAGACGTATTTATCTACGCATCTACCTCAGGCTTGTGCAGTCTCTTATATTATGCAGGCCACAAGAGAAACGAATCGAAATCTTCTTCTTCTTCTTAGGATTGGCCGTGGCCACACCAAAATCAAATTTTCGTCATGCGGTTTGCGTTTTCTGGGGGTTAGACGCACTTAATTGCAAATGTGGCCAAATTGCTTGCTAGGCTAGATGGCCCCAAACGTCGTTGGCCCGAAGCGGACTCCTCGGGCGTCATCGGGACGGAGCGGCCGAGACGTCTCAACAACGTCTCGTCATCAACAGCAAACGACATTGCTCGACGAGTACCGCGGAGTCACCGTCACCACCAGAAATTGCAACAATATTGCAACTGATACTTGCGTGCAACAACAAAAAAAAAGGAAGAGAAATCAGTGCCAGATTGGCGGTTGGCGAATCATTCGCGTGCTGATTTACCGTGACGGCAATTCAGCAGCGATGCGCTTCAATTCAGTTGCGTGTCGTAGTACTTCGTTTAGAAGGCAGACAGACAGGTAGGCAGACGTTGTAGCACAAAGTGTTTCGTTCTTACGAAGCACAATTAGCGAGCACGTCACGAGCACAAATGATTAGCAACATTATCAATAGTAGTAACAAACGATTAAGAACATGATGATGATGATGATGATGATTATTATTATTATTATTATTATTATTATTATTATTATTATTATTTATTTATTATTGTTTAAATGTTACAATTGTGAGGTGTGAACGTGTACTCCTTGTCTTCTCCTAACTCCTAAATATTATTCCATGGATTATTATTATTCTTATTCGATGCTGCAATAGATGCGAGATGTAGGCCTGCCACAAAATGCGGGCTCTTTTTTTCCTCCTTGGCCCTAAGACAACAGGCTACCGAACAGGCAGGCTGGCCGACGACGCTTCGTCATTGATTTAACAACAAGAGCAACAATTAGTTACAACAATGCATACACGTATATGCACGCATGCTGGTTAAGGCGCAATTAGCAAACAACCCAACTGCCGCGACGCTGAGCTTGGTTGACGAACATAAACGAAGACCACATGTGACGCAGAAGCATTGTTGCTTAGCATTCACTCCACGAAGGAGACTTTCAAAGCAGATCAATCGCCAGCTCTTACAACTGGCTCTTGTACTCAGCCGTACCATAGTGGTAGTTAAGAAATTGAGAAGAAGAAGAAGAAAAGTAATAATTGTACGTATAATCATAGTATCGGATTCGTTTAATACAGCAGGTCAATGATTTGTTCTGCGACGCGACAAATGCCTACTCTTCATACACAAACGCTTTGTAACTACTTTCGGCCGAAGCAGCTCAAACGCGTTCAGAGAAAAAAAAACTTTATGATTAGACGAGTATGTCCGACTCTTGCCATGTGTTCTCTCTGAGCAATGTTAGAAAAATTCAAATCAAACATAAAGTGGTTGCAAAATTACTTTAGGAAAGTATCGTATCGTTGTGCGTTGTGTTATCATGCGTATTATGCCGAATGACCTGCTAGCTGAGGCGCTCCGCCGCCTCCACCACCAGACCTCGTATCGTGATAGCGTTTGTAGTGCTAATTATTATTATACGTTTCTACCAGAGGGGGGGGGCACGTCTAAGTGGAGTCACTAGGCCAATCTAAGCGTGAACACGATAGTGTGGCTTGCTATCAATGGTAGGACCGCTACTTACCTCCAAGTATTATAGCAGTACTACTCGAACGAGAATGACTACTAACACTGGTTGAAACTGCAGTCAACAACAACAACAACAGCAGCAGCAGCAGTATCAACAGCAACAACATTAACAACAACAACAGTAGCAACAACAACAACAACAACAACAATAACAGCGGTAATGCTATCTACGATGAGTGGACATGTGCAGGGAGGTAGGTATAGAGGGGGCAATATTTGGCACCGGCCGGCGTTGTCGTAAATGTGAGGTTAGCTTAAGAGTGCGCGCGGGCTCGCGCGTACGTTTGAGTCACGTTCGCTTGGAGGGGATTCCCTTTGCAGCTTGCAGCGTCGAGACAAACGTCGAGGGGACAGGGCGAAATCTGTCCATTCGACTACTGTACATACACGGTGTGTTCAAAACGTATCGCGACTTTTGAATTTTTGCGGGTTACGTATATTCGAATTTCGATTTTTTGTGGCGTTATGTTGGTACTCATGTCTCTCACTTATGCCGACAAGCTCGGCCATTTTGAATGTTCACTTAATTGTTGACAGCTGCTTTGCTTGCACGTGTTTTGGATCGTCTTCGATTTTTACCTATTCAAAAAAAATGGATCAAAGAACCTGTATCAAAGTTTGTGTGAAAAACGAAATTAAGTGCGCGGATGCATATCGAATGTTGACTGTGGCATACGGAGAAGCTACCTTGGACCGAAGCAACGTTTATCGGTGGTACAAAATGTTCTCAGAAGGCCGAGAAGATGTGAACGACGAAGAGCGTGCCGGACGCCCGAGCACTTCAACAACAGACGAAAAAATTAATGAAGTGGAGAAAATGGTATTGGCCAATCGTCGAATCACCGTTAGAGAAGTTGCTGAGGACCTAAACATATCGATTGGCTCGTGCCATTTGATTTTTATCAATGATTTGGGCATGAGACGGGTCGCCGCGAAATTCGTACCAAAATTGCTCAATTGCGACCAAAAACAGCATCGCATGAACATTGCTAATGAGATGTTGGACTCTGTCCGCGACGACCCAAATTTGCTCCAGAGGGTCATAACTGGTGACGAATCGTGGGTTTATGGTTATGACGTGGAAACCAAAGCTCAATCATCTCAATGGAAGCTGCCGCACGAACCAAGACCGAAAAAAGCGCGCCAAGTTCGGTCGAATGTGAAAGTTTTGCTGACAGTTTTCTTCGATTGCAGGGGCGTGGTGCATCATGAGTTCTTGCCACAGGGTAGAACGGTCAATAAGGAATATTACCTGCAAGTTATGCGCAATTTGCGCGAAGCAATCCGCCAGAAACGCCCGGATTTGTGGAAGAACAAAAATTGGCTTTTGCACCACGATAACGCCCCTGCTCACACATCGTTGCTTGTGCGCGAGTTTTTGGCCAAAAACAACACACCAATGATGCCGCAGCCACCGTATTCCCCAGATCTGGCCCCCTGTGACTTTTTCTTGTTCCCTAAACTGAAGAGGCCCATGAAAGGACGACGTTACGCTACGCTTGACGAGATAAAGAGTGCATCGAAGGAGGAGCTGAACAAGATTAAAAAAAATGGTTTTTTGAAGTGCTTCGAAGATTGGAAAAACCGTTGGCACAAGTGTATAATATCTCATGGGGATTACTTTGAAGGG